>PQWD01000577.1:0-70605 GCA_019425675.1 Leucinodes orbonalis
GATTGCAAATTAATGTAGCTACAGTTAGTACACTTTTTTGTTTTTTTTTACAGCAATCGTTTTTGTACATTTAGCTGCTGGTTTCACTGACTGTAAGTCCGAGTTTGTCTTTAAGCTATGTGAGAGTTCTTTTGAACTCACACAAATCATGTTCTGGGAAATCGGTTTTGAAGATTAGGAACGCTGTTCCTTCTCAGTCTTGTGTATATTGTACTGCCAGAGCCTTTGTAAGGTGCGTTTCGCGATTATTCGTCAACGCAGACACGGCCACGTTATTCCCTTTATTGCAAAATAAACGGTTTAAACTAAACCAGACTCAAGATGAGAGTGTAGTTAAATCATAGAAGAATAAAATCTGTTGTCACGTCTGTCGTGTGTAATGCGGTATTGACGGAGAATCAAAACTGTCTATCAGTTGTTAGTCTCCTTCAATGCTGCTTTATCATGGTTAGGCCTATCACTTACCATCAAATGATCGCCCAAACCGTCCTGTACACTTATAACATAAAAAAACACTAAGATAAACTGACCCATTGGGCCTCCATGCCAATCTTGTCCCCATCTTCGCCCGGTCCTGGTGGCTTGTCAAAACAAAGAGGTGGGAGATAGTCTTCCTCTCGGAAAACTTCCCGAAGTACCTCTCTCACGTCTGCACAGACAGCCCTGTAATTTTTTTATTATTTAATTAACAAAGTGTACAGAACGGTCAGGACGCTCACCTGATGGGAAGTGCTACGCCTGACCTTGACAAAGTCGCATTGACTGAGACCAAACAACTGATAAACAGTTATTGTTCTCCACCAATGCCATACTACGCAAGTCACCAGAGATAATTGATGTTAGCTCTCTTAAACTTGTAAACTCCACTGCATTTCTTGGTATAACTTTAGATTCAAAGTTACAATGGGGGCCTCACATTGAATCACTGGCTGGTAGACTTAGCTCGGCAGCTTATGCTGTTAAGAAGATAAAGCTCTTGACAGATGTAGAAACAGCAAGATTTGTTTATTTTAGTTATTTTCATAGTGTCATGTCGTATGTCTGTTGTTGGGCTCAGCTGCCGACATTAATACAATATTTGTACTACAAAAAAAAGCTATTCGTTTTATCTACAACCTTAGACCCCGTGACTCTCTTAAGGAACTTTTTAAAGAAATAAATATAATGACTATAGCATCACAATATATTTATGAAAATTTAATTTACGTCCGTAAATACTCTCATACCTTTAAAGAAAATTGTGACTCACACAATTTTAATACTAGGAATAGAAACAAACTTGCTGTTCCAGACTTGAGACTACATAAAGTAGGTAAATCTTTTATAGGAAGATGTATAAAGTTTTTCAATAAGGTACCGCAAAATATTGTAGAGTTACCTTTACACATGTTCAAAGCTAGAATAAAAAAACACCTTTCGAACAAAGGGTACTACACTATTGACGAATATTTATGTGATAAAAATCCATGGTCTTAAACTGCTCAGCTACTTCAGTGTTTGTAAAATATCTGTACATTAAAATCATTGTTAAAAAAGGCTGTACTTTTGAGTTTTCTTTGGTGCTTCTTTCTCAACAGGCCAAGACGCCGAAGCGCTTTTTTCCAAGTATCAAAATTCATTATTGTGCTTTACTTTGGTATTTTAAATGTATTTTATATTGTATTTTTTGTATTCTTTTTGACTAACTACAGTGCTCTCATCCCGAAACACAGACACAAGTGCATATCACTCCTATTTCACTTGACGATATCTGATACTGCAGTGGTACCTACCTAGACGATCCAGTACCGAGTCTAAAATTTATATAAGATTTAAGTATACACTATTTATTTATGAGTATGACTGCCTCCGTAGTCTAATGGGTACAGCGTTCGGCTGCGTAATCCGGAGGTCGTCGGTTCGAATCTCGCGGGGAAGCATCAATTTTTGCGATTTTCCTAGTTTGGTTGGGATGCGGGAAGGCCTGCACTCTGAGGTTGGATGGAATAGGTTTCTGAGGTTGATGATGCTGATTGTTAAAAGAGCGGTTACTTGTGACGACCCCAATAAAATTCTATAGAATATAAACTGCTTACCCCTTATGTGGTATAAGTGGTAAATTATCAGCCATCTTCTATCAGCACCGCACGATTGTTGAATTTGGCGGAATCGTGGAAAACACACTTTAAGCTACAAAACTAGAAAAAGAAGATGAAATAAATATAACTTGTTAAAAATCGTTTCAAAACACTTTCGAATCACAATATTTGGAAGACAGCTGCCATTTTGACGGATGTTATTGAAGTCGACAAAATGTCATGTCGCTACCGTATGTCTTTGAAACTTTTTGCTGCTACGAGTGTAATACTTTTTGCAAAATAAATAGCATAGCTATGAAGCTACGGTGTTTGCTACGCTTTTTATTCTTGTGTATATTTCATAACATAACTTTAAACAGTACTTGTAGAGTAACTTCACTTGTCAACGTGTATCCCTGCCCGTGGAATTTTGTTTAAAATACAAAACTAGTATTACATATATACTTAAGGTACTTTAAGTAAACTCCCTCTTCATTATCAGTATCTTAAAGTTTAACCAGATGCATAAAATGTGGGCCGACATCTCAACCATTACACCGAATGGGTCGACAACTACGAAATTATCCCTTTTGATCATCACATCAAAAGAATCAAGCTTTAATTACAGGAAAATATGTTTCGAATATAAATATTTAATTAATATTTCGAAAGTATTTTAACGTTGGCAAGTTATTAAACCATCTTCGTATCGGTATAAATACTTTGCAAAATCTTGTGAGCTACTTACTTGGCAAACGGTGTAATGCGAAAGATTTATCGATAAACTGAAATGTCGATCAGTATTTATTAAAACCGTTCATAATTATCTTCAATTGCAAGGAAATGCTTTATTGCCTTTATTAATTTAAATCTAAACATTTTTGTTCTATCCCATCATGGCATGTAGCCAAATCCTAGTTCGCTGTCCATAAAGATGCACCGTCAGTATTTGTCTCTCCCTAATAAAGTCTGTATTATGTATGGACTCTTTGTTTTCATGTCATTCATTACAAGACTTATGATATAGTCATAGCGCTTCCTCTTTTCTATCCAATAAAATTATTCTATGCCTAAGATGGGTTGATATTATTAAAAAAATATAAAAAATAAATATCCACTGACATTCACACAGCGCCATCTAGAACCAAACTAAGCATTTAGCATTCATATGTGTGCTAAACAACGTATAGTAGTAACGTATTTTTATATAAATACATACTTATCATACATAGAAAACATCCAGACCATTTCAAACAGACATGTTTATGCACACAAAAGTTTGTACTGCCCGGGGATCGCTCCCGGAAACCTCGGTGTAAGAGCCGACGTCTCAACCAACTACACCATAAAGGTCGTCAAAATGATTTGCTTTTCATCTTAAAAATAAACTGTTGTTAAAAAAAAGATTCCGGTTATGAAATAAATATCAATCTGCCGCACTTGACTTTCAAAATTTATCGATATATTTGACGAAAATTTGTACACAGTCCCTCCCTACTCCAGAGCCGCCGCTTGAGTTTCCCTAACATGTCATTTATTACAAAACGCTGACGTTTCGATCAGGTGATCTGCCGTATCAGCACTTCCCTGACGACTTTAGAGAACCCCCGCATTTAGGGAACTGTCGAATTGAGCGGTCCTTTCATTAAAATTTCAATGATATAATTCTATTTCCCTACTTTTTTCATAATAATGGACACGATTTGAAATGTATTGTAATTTTTTTTACTTTAGCTTTTAGAGCTTATACGTGCCATAAATAAGTCTTCCCCATTTTGGAACCAGATATTCTGGTCCACCGCTTCTCACTTCTACACCAGTGGGAAATATATACATATCTTCAATATGTACACAATTGGGGTCTATTTGGAATATTGAAATGAGCGTTTTTACTACATGCATAATATGAATATTAACACGTGACAAACACAATTTTTTTTCTGTCTGTTTAATCCGTGAAATAGCCGGTCTGATTTTGACGGGATTTTAATGTAGCTGATGTAATAAGGAAAAACTAACGTTACTGTTCTTTGAGAAAAAATTAGAAAAGCAAAGTTATGTACGCGCGGCCCACAGCTCACATCGCGCTAGCTTACAAAGCTATTTGGTATGAAATAAGTGGACAACCTGGACAAATACAGAGGCTACGTTACACTGCGAAAGAATGTCTTATACCGCATGGTACAGCTAGTTTTTTAAATGCTTTTAATAAATTTCAAAACACATCTTTTAGTCATTTAGAGCCATATTCTAGTAAAAAACGTGATAAAATTCTTCTCATAATCTTCATTGCTAACCATCCAAATTTAAATTCATTCTGCTCACTTTTTAAAATTGGCGATAAGCCTTGAATTTCAAGCAGCACTTGTCATGAATAAAATTAAAATGTCAACGAGCATTGAGTACCGGGAATCCGTTTAAGTTGGAATAATTTCATTTGGCGGTCAGTAACTGGACTGCTAAATGACGCTTTAGCCGAAAGGTACAAGAGTTAGTATGTGGTCCAATGATATTCTGTATATATAAAGGTAGATACGCCGTCCGTGCCTAAAACCGAACCGCCGAAGAGAGTACAGTTTGTACTCTTTTGATTGGCTAAATGTGTTCGAAATTCGAAATATGTGTATGTGCGCTGTCACTGCATTTGTAACACTTTTTTCGATTGTTTTGTGAATATCACAAATCCATACTTTTTTACATCATTGATGTGGTCCATTAAAAAGTATTGACGACCCATATGGTGTCATCAAGGGTTCCGGGTTCGATCCCCGGACAGTACAAACATTTGTATGCATGAACATGTATGTTTGTATTGATCTGAGTGTTTTTTATGTATAATTATATCAAAGATAAAATAAATACTAAAATAATATGTATTTAATTGCAAAAAAGAACGTATGAGTATGTTTATCAGTTGTTTAGTATCCGTACTACAAGCTTCACGTTTAAATTGGGCCTAGATGGTGCTGTGTAAATGTCAGTGGATATTAATTATTATCATGGACGTATGATACATCGTCCTTGATTATTATTATAATTTACTTTGACTGTTTAACACCGATTTTGACACTGTTCAATATTTTATTTCATTTATAATGAATAACCAAAAAAACAATCGTACTCATTACACGGTTTGGTAACTTGAATCTAAAGTAAGTGCCAAAAAGGTGCCTTAATTAGAAGCTGCCACCACAGGCAATAATTGTAGACTCAATACTGAGTCGTCTAGGTAGGGTACCACCGCAGTGTCTGGTGTCGACCTGTCGAATAGCAGTGTTTAACACTTCGATAATCTGTAATGGTCGGCGCAAATCAGTATTGGCGGAAAATGATTACTAGTAATATTATTGTCAAGTATATCTCTTACCACTAAGTTAGCGAACTGATCATACCGTTCTCTTCCACCATCATTATTATAGCCTAAAAAGTCCACTGCTCAACGAAGGCCTCATGATTCCCGCGTGGACCGATCCCTAGCAGTTGACATACATCTGCTCCCCGCCACCATAACTAGGTCATCCGTCCATCTGGTTGGGGGTCGGCCTACGCATCGTTTCCCGTTACGTGGACGCCACACGAGAACATTTCCGTTCACTTTGAGACATAAAAAAATATTAGCAGGTCTTCCCATCCAAAAACAATTTCGATTACAGTACAATGAGAACCTAAGGTCTTTTTTATATGTAACAGAAAGTACAGGACGGTCAGGACACTCACCTGATGGTAAGTGATACGCCCGACTACGACAGAACGGCATTGAAGGAGACCAACAACTGATAGACAGTTATCATTCTCCATCAATGCCACACTGCGCCCTCACCCGGTAATTTTACTAGCTACAGCGCTCCCATCCCGAAACATTAAAGTGCATTAGACGGGATTATTTCACGGGACGCTATCTGGCACTGCCGTGTTACACTACGTAGATGACTCAGTATCGAGTGTATCACCTAGTTAAAGGTCAAACAAAAGGCTTTAAACACTTATCACAGTCGAGCGTGCCTCCGTCCCTTGCCGGGCTCGTTAACTGCTCTTCTTAACCCTGCCCACCTGAGATTTACAGGGTCGGGCCGGATTAATTGTTTTGTGGGACTGTTACGTTTGCGTCTTCAAGGTTGGATTATACGGACGTGCGTGGAAAGCTAATCAGTTTGTGGCTTAACTATTTCGCGTTGGAGAAATGCTTGCTTAATTGTATTTCCAAGGCTTTGTCTTGGACAAAAATCTGTATCTAAGCAATATGTGCTAGGGATCGATCTGCGTGGAAATCATTATCATCAGCTCTTTATACATCCCCACCGAGGGGCACGAGCATACACGTATAGGGTGTATAGGACTCAGTCGTCCACGCAGACCCAGAATTTTCCAAGGCGTTTGCAGGTTTCATCGCAATGTTTTCCTTCACCGTAAGAGCGTCTTATATACGTACATTGTATGACTTCGAAATATAACTTATGAATGACATTAAATATTAAAAAAAAAATACCTAATAGGCACCGCAAAGGAACGGAACTCGTTGCTCCTTGTGTGTTCCCGGAGAATGCATTCTTCTTTGAGTTTTTCTACAGTTTTATTATAAATAAATAAATAAATAAATATCCACTGAAATTCTCACAGCCGTAAATTCATAAATATTATACATAAAAAAAACACCCAGACCAATACAATCAGACATGTTCATGCACACAAATGCTTGTACTGCCCGGGCATCGAACCCGGAACCCTTGGCGTAAGTGAACATCTTAGCCATTACACCAGATAGGTCGTCAAGTACTTTAGAATAATGAATAATGTTCGGAATGATATGAACAGTTAATATAAATATTCTCATATTACGCTTGTACGCACATCTTTCACAATACAAGTACAAGAAAAATCAACTTAATACTTAAGTGTCATGCTCCCTCGCAAACAAATCCAGTTTCATTACTTTTCATATTAATTATACTTCCACGGCATGTTATTATGCCCGAGAGTCTTTGCAGAAGCACATAACTCAGGCATTTACTGCTGTTGTCGGAGAAATACGAGTTAAAAACGGGCCAAGTACTAATTAAATACATCCACATTTTATTCAAATTAACTTTAATAAGAAGAGTGGATAATGGGGTACTCTCGAAAAGAAAGCCTCAAATAATGGTTTCAGGATTATACTCGTACTTAAAAAATTAAGCAAAGCAACGCAAACTGCAAGAAAAGAATATAATCTATTAAAATGTTGCAATAAAATTTTGGCAGGCTTTAAAGATTAATTGTGTTTATATAACAGAGTTGTACGTTTCAAATTTGACGAGTAACTATAAATAAATTATCAGTCTGAAATGATCCATCGACCATACGATAACTTATATTAAATAATCTGGCGACTCATTTTGTACAAGTCCCCCCGTTTTTACTATGCGGAATTCGAATACAAGAGCCAATTTGCAATGATCTTTATTCCAACGTTTAAACCAGTAGACTACGGCAGTAAAAATAAACAGTATTTATTCAGTTTAGGTCCTTACAGAACACTTATGAATGTCAAATGAAGCTACCACTGGCTCGTTAAAATAAAACTATTTAGATATATATACCGGCCCACTGTTGGGTACAGGGCTTATCGTTCAGCTTATCTATATTTTCCCCATAGAAAACTATTAACTTAATAAACTGTTTTTATAAAACTATTTAACTATTTATTTTTAGTTTGATATAAAATCCTAAAATAGTAAATGTATATAAACAGTATCTTGGTTCACAGATTACCGTGCGCACTACAGTGTTATGAATAGGGAAAAAATATTAGAAGGTAACTTGAGTAACATAAAATGACATTAATGGTTCTCTCACTAATGTTACTGTTAATGTACTGTGCAGAATCATGTTAAGTGTTTAATTTGTTTTGTGCAATAAAGAATTATCTATCTATCTATCTATCTATCTAATGAACGAAACATTTTCTTGTTTAATGAATACAAAGATTTCGGAATATTCAACGTCCTCTGTTCATGTTTTATTATGCTAGACTTGTTTGACATTAATAGTACATTGTTTCATAGCTTTAGAATCTGGTATTTTATGGAAATTATACGAAAATAATTGTGTACACCAGCTACGAGTATGTTCTTCAAAATATTCATATCTGAATATAATTTGAACAATCTTATAAAATTAGTTTTGAAAGCGGGAATATTAATGAATTTAGACTAAAGTATAGTAAATTTAAAGGTTGTTCAAAGCTATGTTTGCTGTCGTAAAAAAAAATAGCATATCGTTCTGGAAACTGTCTCCATGGTCAAATGATTTCACTGTAAGTTTTAGATTGTTGCATGATATAGGGTTGTGAGTACATTACATTGTACATTACAGTACATTGTGAGTACACTGGGAGACCAAATACTGTATTTTTTTTAAATTTTTATACCATCTTAGTTTTTTTTTTCAGCTAGTTGATATAGTAATGGTTCAAAATGTTAATTTTTGTAATCGACAATTTGTTTTTAATTATTTCAATGTTGTGTTTGCCTGTAAAGACATGTTTTCTACACGTTTCACACAAATTACTCCATTGTTATGTATAATTATATGTCGCTGGCATGGCTAAATAAATAAATAAAATGATTGAATGCGAAATTTTGTCACAAATTGCTCGTCTTAAATACTGTCATGGATTACTTCAGCACTATAACTTTTTGGTCCAACGATGGCTTTGTTTAATACTTAATCCTAGATAAATAGCAGAGACGTGCCGTCTGCTTTATCAAGAATGAGATCACAGCCTCGTTAGATCTTGATATATGATGACCCTTTGACATATTTGACACCGTTTCTTATTCTTACCAGCACATATGTACTTACAATACATTATGTACTTATATTACATTATTTATTTATTTATTTAGGACAGCCAACAAAACAAACACCATACAATTATAAACTTATATCTATAAATACATGATTGTAGTGTTGCCTTAGTTAAAGGCTGCCACGGCATGCACAACTAAATAATGAGTCGACAGACAGAACGCCTAAAATCGTTTAATTTAAAATATACGTATCATCATCAACATCATCATTACAGCCTAATTATGTCCACTGCTGAACGAAGGCCTCCCCTAATGATTTCCACGCGGACCGATCCCTTGCAGTTGACATCCATCTGCTACCCGCCACCTTAACCAGATCATCCGTCCATCTGGTTAGGGGTCGGGTTATATCGTAATATACGTATACATTTACATTATTCTACTCGTTACTGGCAGGTGGTGCCAGCAAAGCAGACCCACACTTGTGCTGTGAATATGACAAATCGAGTTTATGGCTATGCGAGCGTAATAATTATTTGGTGGAAAGTCACATAAATACTTAATAAGACTAAAGGATAATATTCATAAAAGGGCTTCATTGTGGTCACATCATGAAATTTTTGATTCGATATTTATAGCGTATACTCGTACAAGTCTTATAAAAGTAACTTTATGATGTGTGAACTTAGGAGATTTCAGGTAATTCAGCATGTGAAGAATAAATTGGCACTTGAGAAGTCAGCAAAGTGTCGTTAGGTGGTTTAGAAATTCTAAGTCTGTTTATCATAACATTATCACAAAAATTTTTGCAAAGTAAATATGAGACTTTACCGTTTTTGTAGTTATTCGAATGTACATTTTCATTGAACACCATGAAAGACACGTTACATGTAAAATGACGAATTTCGTCTCAAAGGGGGTTAGACATGTGTGTATATTATTGAAGTAAGTGACTCGAAATATTACATTTTATAGTAAAGAGGTGTGCTGATAAATCTTCATCATCAGCTCATTAAACGTCCCCACTGAGTGGCACTAGCCTACTCTATAGGGTGTTTAGGTCTTAGTCGCCCACGTGGACCCAGTGAGGGTTGGACGGCTTCACGCACAACCTTGGAATCTCTTCGCAGGCATGCGCAGGTTTCCTCACAATATTTTCCTTCACCGTAAGAGCGTCGGATAACGTACATAATTTTCGAAAATTCGAAAACACATTGGTACGTGTCGGGATTTGAACCTCAGCCCTCTCGGTCGGCCCACTCCATTGAACAACCGACGCTCTAACGACGCTGATAAATGTCGCACCTTTCATACTATAGGGGTATAATTCAAAAACGTGATTGTTGGAAAACGCGTTTAAAGATTTGGAGCCCTTCTATTGTCAAAATCGGTCATAAATAATAAAATACACAAACGGCTCCGTAAACACACACACACACACACATACAAATAAACACACACACACACACACACACGCACTCGCGCGCGCGCGCGCACACACACACACGCGCATACAAATAAACACACTCTGGCATGAACACAAGCGCACTAGTTTTCATCAACTATAAAATAAAAGTCGTTTTGTGTATAATTGTATTCCGTTTTTCTCATGTACTGTAAACACTTTTGTTTAAATATGTAAGGGGGTGGAGGGTTGGCAAATACCGGATATATTTTTAAATTGGAAATACAGGATATATCCTAGTCCAGGTGTCAGCCCACCATTGTGTATTAGACCCTATGTTTTTGAACATTGTATCCTGCATAATATGTAAATGGTGAGGAATAAACTATTATTATTATTATAGACTCCGAAATATTGGAACATTGGAAGAGTATGTCCATTCAGTATGAATAATTTATCGCATATTAAGTGTATCCCAGCATTATTAAAACTAATAATAAAAACATTTTGAAATCAACCATATTTAGTTATGCCTCTTTATTATAAAAAATCTATGCTCCCTAACGACATTATATAGACTTGAGCCTTTATATTTCTGCGTGATGGATGTACTTATTTAATCTATTGGGAAATAGACCTCTGTATTAGCAAATGTTCAAATAAATTATCATAACGTTCTTATATTATATCTTTTAAATTAAATAATGCACATCAAAATGTATAATAAAGTGTTTATTAAGAGAAAACAAACTTGCTTGTCTTAACAGGTATGTATGTTAATATATTTTTAAGTCTACACACGCTGACTAGTAGTAAGTGGAGTAAAAAATAGCAAATATTCTGTCATTCATCATTAGCTCATTAAACGTCCCACGAGGGCACGAGCCTACCCGTATAGGGTGATTAGGCCTTAATCGTCCACGCGGGCCCAGTGCGGATTGGACGACTTATTATATTATAAATAGTAATAACAATAATAATTAAACGGACATACATAATTATTAGCAGATATTGCCTACGAAATACATGGCGTTATATTAAAGGCGTTTATTGTTCATGTATTTTATAAATGAACAAAAATAACACAATTAGAGTATTTTAATACTCACTAATTAACGTATTTTAATCAGTTCTCTCTTAAAAACAAATTATGATGAAAACCAGCAAAATAGACAATTCGAACATCCTACGCAAAATAAAGAAACGTCACATTGATAAATGAAAAAAATATAATCAACAGAATTTAAATCCCTAAGTGCAGCCACTTAAGTCCATGACTGACTGACTGATAACGATTTAAAGAATTCAAATACAAAACACATTGGATATTTTCTAAAACGCAGCTTCCAATTTCGATAGCACTCTTTTAGCTTGGGATTCATCCCAAAAATAGCAGTGAACATTCATAACTTTTGTAATCGTCTGAAATATCATCACCAGTGCTTCTTAATTTCATTGGTTCAGTTATGGTAAAATTTATACTATTATTTGGACTTGGAATAAAATAAAGAGGTTTCACCGTTAGGACTTGCATCACAGCCTGGTTGTGAAACATCACTGCCTTGATTTGGGTTAGCTTTATTTAGAATTTCTGGTGATTCCATATTAATATATTCCGTAATAGACCGGCACAAACACGATTGGACTAATGGGCGACCGATACGGTTTCCTCAACTACGGGCACGACACTTAATTGCTCCTTCTATCGCGGAAAACAACACACTTTATTCGAAAATGTGAAAAAGACACAAACAAGTTATTTCGGCTTTATAGCATGTTCTGACTCTTTCTGTCAAGCGCACCATGTAGTTGTGTTATTTAATGCCCATATATATAAAAACCCAAATTTTGAGATGTGCCCCTATAGTATGAAAGGTGCGATGTATCTTTAAAATTTATTATATGCAAAAAAAACTACTTCCATGAGTATAAGTTTCGGGCGGATACTAGTCTATGTTCGTATCCACTTAAGTACAAAACTAGCCCAAAAAGCTGATCCAAAAAAGGCTTCATCTTATTTCCTTCCGAGCAACTTTTTCCATTAGAAGCACAAGCAATCTCCATGTCTCTGCATCTCGTTTCGTACTTAACATAAATAATGAATCCGAAACAAAACGTTAGCGAAACAACTGGCGACGATAGTTTCCGAGGGTGCCGCTAGGGTTTCCATAATAAAGATGAATGAAGGAAAATATTTATAGTACTAATATACTTATGATCAGGAATAGAATAGAATATTTCTTTATTTGCCAAAAAACATGGTATAAAACAGGGAGTTTTTAATCTCATTAGGTGAATTGGACGGTCAGTTCACACACTTGGGGAAAAGTGATACAGCTGACCATGACAGATGCAGTGTTTAAAAAATTAATATTAATAACTAGTCACTTTTCCATCCATACTGCCCTGGGCCCTCCACCCGAGACGATAAATGCTAAGTCTCTCATACTTGGTAAGTTTACTAGCTTATCCTCATCCTAAATCATTGAAATGCTAAAAACTCCTTTTTACGGAACGATTTCTGGATCTGCTGTGTTACCTACCGAGACGACTCAGTAGTTAATCAACCAGCTTAGTAGTAGATAATGACAAAACTCTGTAACCAATGATATAAAAATTTAAAAGAGTTTCTATCGAGTTTCTTGCTGGCTCTTCTCGAAGATCCTATTTATTAAGAACCGGTGGTATGTTCATAAAAATATTATAATAACAATTCAAAATTATTCGTAGATAAAAAAATAAGACGTAGATAAAACGTAATAATAGATAAAACGATTTGCCACACATTGCCAAAGGAACTATAAAAATTTATATCATTCCGTTAATAACCTAATTATGGGTACATTCTATAGTATATTTTATATAAATAAAAAAAGGAATGAGATTAACAAACTTGAGGTATTGTTTAAGTTTTAGCTTAGCAAATGCTATAAATAGTCACAAATAGTTTTATTTAATGTTACAATTAAAGCACACCACCAAGAACAAGGTAATATGATACTTATATAAGTGGCTAAGAGATGGCGCTGTACGCAGTTAGAACGCGCAAGCACTGCGTCCGCAAAAACCTATAAGATTAATATGTATAATTATAAGTGAAGCATTGAATGCTTAGTAATGATGAATTAGCGTTTTACTGTAATATCTGAAATTCTGAAAATTCTCATATGTTCGAACTTTAACAGGTGTGCTTCATTTTGCCATTAGTGATGAAATCCAAAACGATGATTTGTGTGAAAAAACTTAATTTAACGTTTCTCAGTTTCTCGGTTATGTGATTTCATTGTTCTAAAAGATATATTTTCACTGTTGAACATGTTCAATAATGGAGCTTAATTTACTCAGATGCATTTTACATTGCCACCATAGATAAACAATAAACTACACATGCACAATATCACTAAAATGTATCCGCGACAAAATTTTGCTCATCGCGGCTGTTGGGCAAAATTTTCACTCATAATCATGCTTGCTTCATGTCAAAGTGGCATAATGGTATGCTTGCACTTTTGATTTGTACCCTTTTATTGACGTCTTAGGGTAAACATTTTTAGGAATATTTTTATGTCATAAATATAACAATATGTCAGCGTATGTGTCAAGCGGCTCGGACATTTCTTTTGGTTGATATTTCTTCGTGATTGTGCATCTAGTTTGTTGAGGACCGGTCCTGATACGCTCGGAGGAGACCGCGGGAAGAACGTGTCGTCACAACGGCCGCGACGAGACGCAGCGGGGCGGCCCACTAGCGATCGACACCCGGACACGCTCACATCTACCACGGACTCCTCCAACCGCAATCGCGCTCCAATCGTGCCTGTTCTGTTCTTCATTGTAACAAAATAAACCATCTTATACATATTATACAGTCCACTCATTTAGTCCCCAGGACCCTAACAAGTTAGTTTATTGTTTATCCAAGATTGCCACCACACACATCCGAATATACATTAGACTGGTCAAGCCGCCAAGTTTATACGCAGTCCCAGTGTCGCAATTTATTTTCGGTTCTTACCTGTGAAAAGTTATTATATTTCTTGGTAAATTTACTGATTCCTTGCGATGATAGCATGTTACAATTGCACAGGATGGTATTTTGGGAAAAAACGGTAATTTCTTCTAATATTCGTGCGTCTTGACTCGTCTCACAGAGCGTAAACTGGCAGCCAGTGTATGCTCGTTGAGCTTACATTTGTCGCACTTTAAACGCGGCTTGCCCATCTCCTGTATTGGGAAATCTGTGATTGCCACTAAATATAGTCTTGTATATCGCGTGGTCACCCTACAGACAATGACACATAAATAAAGAAGTCGTAACTAAATATAATATGTCATTGTTTATCACGTGATTTATATCCTAGCGCACAACAAAGTTACACAGTCGTGCATTATTGAGAAAAAAATGGATGGAGAATTTTTATCCAACACAAAACTTATCATAGTGAAATTCATATTCGTGTGTTTTTTCCAGTTTGGTTACAATGTTGAAGGAAAGATGATATGTGCTTTAAAACATACTGTCGGATCACCTGATTTTCTGAAAATAAAAATGTTGAACTATGCTTTTTCATGTCATAAGTGAACGGGACGGTCAGTGCGCTCACCTGGTGGTAAGTAACACACCAACACTGCCCTGCGTCCATCACCCGACACGACAGATGTTAGGTATCTTATACCTGGTAATTTTATTAACTACAGTGCCGTATCCCGAAACATTGGGGTCACAGTTCTAATCTAACTTAACCAAGATGGATGATTTTTGAACAACATATATCGTAACTTTAATGTAAATTTTATGATTCACCAATTAAATTGTAGTAAAAGTTCGATTTGGAATCCATTTTGGACCTTTACCAGTAAGTATTGGTAAATCTTAGGTTAACTGTAAAATCTGATTTACCATATTTCGAGTATTTACGGTAACATATACACTCAGCATTTGACATGGCAAAGAAAACGCTACATCGCTGGGGTCCAATATGGGAGCCCTGAGGACCTCTTGATGATGTATATAAACGCCGTATTTTAAGCGAACTTGTAGCATTTTCTTGTAGCATTAAGAGCGTCGGTGGCTCAGTGGTGTTGCAGTGATGTTATTCATAGAACAACAACAGGATGGATGAAGTGAAGCAGCTCACTGGCGTTATGTGTGACAGAAAAATGCCTCTAAAAGTAAAAGGACACATATACAAGACCGCTATTAGACCTGTCCTTACGGGCAGAGCTGGGCAACACAAAACAGCACTTAAACAACTGCACACTACGGAAATGCGCATGCTACGCTGGTCAGCGGACGTAACACGTATAGAAAAATTCGGAATGAATACATCAAGGAAGTTTCGGAGTAGCGTCAATAGCTGATAAACTTAAAGAAAACGTTTGCGGTGGTATGGGCACGTTTCAGAGACGTCCTGATGACCATATGGTAAAGCTTGCTCTAAAATTGCCAGAGACGAAGCGTATGCGTGGAAGACCTCCCGCCACCTGGTTGACGACGGTCGAAAAAGACTTAGATGATGCTCATTTAAGGGAAGACGAAGCGCAAAACCGTGCGAAATGGAAAATGCGGACAAGGAAGCCGACCCCAAGTAAATGGGAAAAGGTCTAGACAGAAGAAGAAGAAAAGATCGATTTGGAATCCATTTTGGACCTTTACCAGTAATATTGGTAAATCTTAGGTTAACTGTAAAATCTGATTTACCATATTTCGAGTATTTACGGTAACATATACACTCAGCATTTGACATGGCAAAGAAAACGCTACATCGCTGGGGTCCAATATGGGAGCCCTGAGGACCTCTTGATGATGTATATAAACGCCGTATTTTAAGCGAACTTGTAGCATTTTCTTGTAGCATAAGAGCGTCGGTGGCTCAGTGGTGTGGACTGTCGCCTTCCTACCGGGAGGGCTGAGGTTCAAATCCCGACACGTACCAATGTATTTTCGAATTTTCGAAAATATATGTACGTTATCCGACGCTCTTACGGTGAAGGAAAACATCGTGAGGAAACCTTCATGCACGTCTGCGAAGAGATTCGAAGGTTGTGTGTGAAGTCGTCCAACCCGCACTGGGCCCGCGTGGACGACTAAGGCCTAATCACCCTATACGGGTAGGCTCGTGCCCCTCGGTGGGGACGTTTAATGAGCTGATGATGGTGATGATTTGTCTGGAATATCATAACATATTTCATTTCTTAAGCTCTTCTCAACATTACATATATCGTCGAAATGCGTGTCACTTTCCATTAAACGAGCGGCGTGTGAACTAGACGATTCTACCACTTACTAGCATAATAAATTAAAATAACATTTACGAGGCCCTTATTTCAATCAATCGAATACTGCACCAACAAAATCAAAAAACTTCACCCTTGATGCTGACATAATTTCAACCATCCTTTTTAAACAATACAATTCATTTTGTAACCGCCCACAAAGCACTCCCAAATAGAAATGACTATCGCAGTTATCGGAAACCTCTTTGGGATTGCTGCAAATTGTATACACTAGCAACTTATTGATATTGACGGCTGATTTAGTGGAACTAGTGTTGCCATTCGATAGTCTATCGATAGGAAGAAAGCAATAGTATCGAACGATACTGTGGATAAGCACAAATAATATTGACACATAACAACAAGTCAAAACACTGAAGCGCTGTTTTCCGAGTACCAAAAATTCATTTTTTGATTCACTTTGGTATTTTGAATGTTTTGTAAAGGTGAATGGCGTAGAGGAAATATGCATTTCGCGGAACGCATAATATGAATCCATGAAAACGAGGACCGGGATATCTATCTCAAAATGGGAGAGACCCACCTAAAGAAGTGTACTGCAATCGTGGAAGAGAGAAATTATCGACGGAATTAGTATGGACCGATGGACAACCAAGATAGACTGATGATCTGGTAAAGGTGGCGGATAACAGATGGATGACAATTGCTTGGGATCGGTCCGTGTGGCAATTTAGGCTAATTTTATAATTAGGGGAGGGCTTCGTTCAGCAGTTGACATATTAGACTGTAATTATGATAGTATACACCATGGAACATTGTCTTTGCATTGTGGTATATTTAACCTGCCAACCTGTACATTACAAATTCTTCCCGCGTCTTGGAAAAAGTCACTAAAACCACAGAAAATCGATAGGGCGCACGTGGCTATAAACGTTTAAGTGTTGTATTTACAACCGCCAACGATGATTACGGCAAATGGTTGTCGACACTAAATTCAAATTTAATGTTAACATTTTACTGCACGGGTACGTGATTGTAGTGGGAACATGTGTCATATAAAAGCTGCCGAGTAGTAAAACTTACACGCACTTTCTGATATAAACAATTTAGAACAGCTAAGCTTGATAACTAAACTAGTGGTAGGCTTACTAGGTGGTAGACACGATACTGAGTCGTCTAGTTAGGTACCACCGCAGTGCCAGATATCGTCCCGGGAAATATAAGAGCTATGCACTTTTATGTTTCGGGATGAGGGCACTGTAGCTAGCTTGTAAAAATTCCGGGTATAAGAGACCTAATATCTGTTGTTAGGGATGACGGGTGCAGTGCGGCGTTGATGGAGAATAACTGTCTATCAATTGTCATTTTCCTTTAATGTCACTTTGTCATGGTCGGGCGAATCACTTACCATCAGATGATCGTCCTACACATTAAAAAAACTAAACTGCCTACTGGTATAGTAGTCCGCCCGCTGGTCGTTTATTGCTGCGTAATTTGGAGATCCAATCCTGCTGGAAGACCGCATGGTGAAAGTGTTTTTGTGAGCTTTTTCTCACTTTGGATAGATAATTGCAAGCCGAATCATATATAATTGATCACGTTAAGTTGTCGGTCCCGGGTACAATCTTAGAAAGGTAGTCGTTAAATCCACCAATTCGGATAGGACCTGCGCAAACAGTTTCGGTCTAATCGTCCCAAATGATATTAGAGACTCAATATCATCTTTCAAGACCTACACACTGATCAACCCACCGTGTAGTACAATGCATGGGGAACCCAAAGTAATTCTTTTTTCTAGTTTCTTATCAAATTTATAGCACAGAATACTAATACATACAAATTCAGAGCAGTGTAGTGCTTATAGTTTCGGAGCAAACAGGGTGTGTCATACGGACCGACAGACATACAGACATGATGAATCTACTTCCTTACCATTACCCTATAAATGGGTCGACTTAGATGACAATAAAGCTCTGTAGATACAGAATACAGGAACTTGGACATACCTAATGATTCATCTACATTGTTTACTTTGAATGGAATTTTCACTGCTATAATCATCAATAATTAACTTGTAGCTAGTTATAGTACAAAAACATTAGGTACATTCTCAATTATAGCAAAAAATAACTCTTGACTAAACAATGCATTTTAATAAATATTAATAGCTAAAATTGTAAACATAAATTAATTCAAATAATAAAAACTAAGAAACCTACAAAACGTAAAAAAGGTGTCCCAAATCACTGTCCCTAGTCTGTGACATGGTACCCATAAAGCTGGCAACATTCCCGCGTTGTATAGCCAAACTTAAACGTGATCCAAGAAAGGCACCTACTCGCCTGTCACCTGTATACTTGGCTACACGTTTTACTAAATCCCGATAGGCACATGGTCCCCACGGTCCAAACGTTCCACAGCAAAAGGTTCAAATAAAACTGTGTTGGTCAGGTTAGCATATTTACGAACTTTGTTGAATGAAGCTGAAGCAGCCGCTGACCCAGCCTCAGACGAACTACGTGGAAGATGAGACGGCGCTAAAGTGTCGACGCAAGTAACATCCCACACTAAAGGACGACCCATCTTAAAAAATAATAATAATAATATATCGATTAAGCTGAACTTACTTATAATTGATACATGTATCAGAATTTTGAAATGTAACACTGTAATATTAATATGTGTATGCATGTATTGTTGGTAAGTCTAAATAAATAAAGCTCCAACAATTCCTGACGTGGAAATATTTCACAATCAACATGTCAAAACTCCGAACTTCATAAATCCATAACTGAATATTTTAAGAACTTGGGGTTATGACAAAATGGAACTTACTTGAAACCAATTTTGGTAACACAAAGAGAGTTGTTGACTCAACGTTCCAATAGTTACAGAGTTCAAATAAATCCGATTGCCAGTGAATGGGAATGTCAAGTTGCAAAGAAACTTGTGTACGACGAAATTACTGCGGAGTTAAGTCGTAGAGGTCTTACGTGGGCCGCATTATTTGACTTACAAAAAGTATTTTTTGCTTTTTTTTAACGAGAGTTTGCTTCGAGTTGAATAATAATTTCAGGTCTTTGAAAATGTTACCTCAGAATGAAATATTGACTTGTGAATATAACAATATTGTCACTTTAATAGAACGCCCATGAAAAAGTTGCAGCTATATTTTATTTGTCTAAAATAATTACTGCTCTTAAATTTACTTCGACTCCTCCAAATTTTGCTGAGTAAAATCTTAATTATTCATAAAGTTTAGCATTATGAAGAAAATGTATATATGTTACAGAGAATCGCCAGCAAGAAACTTTGTAGTACCTCTATACAAAAATGATTTTATTACAACTGTTTCATTTACGACTAAAATTTCTTATTTATTTAAAGCAAATTACCTATTTTTTTATGTAACAAAGTGTATGTACCGGACGATCAGAACGCTCACCTGATGGTAAGCGATACGTCTGACTATGGCAGAGCGGCATTGAAGGAGACCAACTACTGATATACAGTTATTATTCTCATCAATGCCGCATAGTGCCCGTCACTCGAGACAACAGATTTCACAGGTCGATATCTGGCACTGCGGTGGTACCTTGACGACTCATAATTACAGCCATATTACGTCCACTGCTGAACAAAGGCCTCCCTCAAAAATCTCCACCTAACCCTGTCGGAGGCTATTTGCATCCAACGACCACCCCGCGACTCTCCTCAGGTCATCTGCCAATCTCGTGGGTGGCCGTCCCACGCTGCGCTTGCCGTTACGAGGTCTCCACTCTAGAACTTTTCTGTTCCATCGGTTGTCGGTCTTTCGAGGTGTCTCGCCCATTGCCACTTCAGCGCTGTCACACGGCGCGCTATGTCGGTTACCCGAGTCCTCCTACGAATCTCTTCATTTCTGATTCGGTCGCGCAGGCAGACTTCAAGCATAGACCTCTCCATTGCTCGCTGAGTGACTTTGAACCTATTCAAAGGTCCCGAAGTTAAAGACCAAGTCTCAGCACCGAAGGTCATCACAGGCAACACGCACTGATCAAAAACCTTTGTCTTAAGGCACTGTGGTATTTTCGACGAGAAAATATGCCGTAATTTCCCGAATGCTGCCCAGCCTAGTTGGATTCGTCGATTGACCTCTTTCTCAAAGTTGGACCTACCTAGTTGGACTACTTGTCCCAGATCGACGTACTCGTCAACAACTTCGAGAATCGAGCCTCCGATATGCACTGAAGCGGATGCTACATGGACATTCGACATAACCTTCATCTTGTCCATGTTTATTTCATGGCCTACTTGTTCGGAAACTCGATTGAGGTCCTCGAGCATTATGCCTAGTTCATCCAGCGATTCTGCCATGAGAACGATATCGTCGGTAAATCGAAGGTGAGAGATATTTTCGCCATTCACATTGATGCCATGCCCATCCCATTCCAGGAGTTTAAAAGCATCCTCCATTGCATTGGTAAAGAGTTTCGGGGAAATGACATCACCCTGTCGTACGCCCCTTTGCAATGGAATTGCTTTTGTATAAGTTTCCTGTACTCGGAGTGACATAGTGGCGTCGGTATATAAACTCTTCAGTACTTCCATATACCGATAGTCAATGTGGCACCGCTGGAGAGACTGAAGCACTGCACATCTTTCGATCGAATCGAAGGCCTTTTCATAGTCCACGAACGCTAAGCATAAAGGCAGATTAAACTCCTCCGTCTTCTGTATAATCTGCCGCAGCGTGTGAATATGGTCAATGGTACTATAACCTCTTCGGAAACCGGCCTGTTCGGGAGGCTGAAAGTTATCAAACCTGCAAGTGAGACGATTCGTAATAACCCTTGAAAACAACTTATAGATATGGCTTAGAAGCGAGACGGGCCTGTAATTTTTAAGCATAGCTTTATCGCCCTTCTTAAAGAAAAGCACCACCACGCCTCTCTTCCACATTTCTGGCGTAACACCCTCGAGCAAGACAGAGTTGAAGAGCCTCTGGAGTACCTTCAGAACCGGTGCTCCACCGACTGTCAGAAGCTCTGATGTAGTACCATCCTCACCCGGCGCCTTGTTGTTTTTAAGTTGTTCAAGGGCCATTCTAATCTCATACAGGTTGACTTCTGGCATATCTTCGCTAAAGTGTCGGGTGAGTTTAGCTCTTGGGTCCAAGTTGCCATTAACCGGGTGGCAACGGAAGCATACAACTGTCCGTAAAATCGTTCGATTTCCAATAGCAGTTCAGACTTGGTTGATACTATACGACCGTCTTCGGTCTTTAGCTTTGTTAGCTGACTTTGCCCAATAGACAGGTCCCTTGCGAACACCTTCGAACCTTTATTCCGCTCAATTGTTTATTTAATACAATCATCTACTGAATCGCAGCCATCAAGGTTGTCAAAGCGAGCCGACAGCTCCTGTTGGAAGTTTACGGGGTTTTCAATATGGGCTACACTAGGACGGAGCGTGGACTTCATCAACTGTGATCTTTCCAGCTTGATACTAATATTCAATGTGCCCCTGACCATGCGGTGATCACTACCGGTTTTCACCCTGTGGATCACTGAGACATCATTGAATATCTGCTTTTGGTGGTCATAATGAAGTCTATTTTATTTTTCGTTAAGCCGTCCGGAGCCGTCCTCTTAATCTTGACCTTTTAACAGGGCCTGGGCCCTGTTAAGAGGTTTTTTGAAGAAAGAGTTCATCATATACAGGCCCTCCCTCTCCAAAAACTCAGCCAATTTCTGCCCTCTAGAGTTCCGGTGACCCCAGCCAAATTGCCCCAGCTTCAACTCGTCTTCTTCCCTTTTAGCCAGCTTTGCATTGAAGTCTCCCATTACTTACTTGACGACTCAGTACAATAATATTTTAGTTCTAAAGCAAAAGTGTTAAAATACATGGAAAAGAAACTGGATAACCACAGTATCTGTAATTCCACTCCTATGTTTCAAGGTATACAAAAAGAAAGTTCCGGATTAGGGTCACCTGTGTCGTACATTTGACCCGCCCTTTCCGGGATCACAAGTCACGACTTCGCTGACTCTAAGACGTCTTTGACATTTGTTACGACGCAAAGAATCATGGCATTGATATAGTGTTTTACACTTGGAGGTTTATTACACACTAGTGTGATTTATTTCATGAGGCTTTTTGTTTAGGTTACTTCACTTTATAAGATGTAATGGAATGAGTGACTCGTAGTGCCGAGACGTGGTTCTTAATCCCTCAGAGAGCGTAACTGTATACGTGTTTATAAGTTTGTAGCCTTAGTACACGCTTCTAGCGTTTGTTTGAAATTGTAAACAATAATGCATTTTTAATAACACTTATTTTTACTAGCTGTGTACCACGTTATAAAATTTTCTCCCGCAGTAAAACGTAGCGCGAAGCTTACGCGTCGCGAGCTATGCACCGTGCAGAACACAGAATTACATAATTTTTCCAAAATAAAAAGTATTTTTTAAAATAAAAGCACCTTATCTTTTTCCTTATAACATAAGGTACCTGCTAAAAAGTTGCATCCAACTCGGTTCAGCCGTTTCAGATATTACCCGGAAGAAACACACAGACGAAATTTTAAAAAATGTTGTTTTGGTGTATGTACCCTTTATATTTGGATGAAAAAAAATGTTTATTTCAATATTACAAACAGACACTCCAATTTTACTTTTTGACAACCCATTTGGTGTAGCGGTTGAGACGTCGGTTGCAACACCAAGGATTCCGGGTTCGATCCCCGGGCAGATATAATATGCTATATTTACTAAAGAAAAGTGAATATAAGTATGTTTATCCGTTGTTTTGTACCCATAATGCAGGCTTCACGCTTAACTTGGGGCTAGATGGCGCTGTGTAAATATCAGTGGATATTTATTTTATTCTTAAATTTTTATTTTTGTATAGATGAACAATCGATATGGCATCGTGTAGATCTGTAGTATCGGGTGACGGGCGCAATGCGTCGTTGATGGATCATCATTGGTGAATATTTTTTTTATATTTCAGTTGCTGGTCTCATTGCAGCTCTATCATGATCAGAAGTATCGCTTACCATCAGGTGAGCGTCCTGAACGGTCAGGATTATTAGGTAGGTATTATGTTATATTACAAAGTGTAGAGGACGGCCTCTACACTTTGTAATATAACATAATAAAATAGAAATTCGTGCTTATAAAGTGGACATAGGAGCTTTCAGAGACTAATAAACAATGTAATTAAAAACCCTGCTTTCAGACTGAACAATCAAATACTAAGAGAGTTCAAGTATAAACAACTATCTAATTAAGTAAAGAATCAGTAAATAAAAAGCACAATTCACATAATTTCCTTTTAGAAAAACAACCATGAAATTAGATAATGTAAGTTTAAGGAATTCTGTTCCATTCAAGTAAACTTACTTAGATGTCATGTTTAAGAATAAGGTGTTATTTAATCAACCCATATGACCATCATCAGCTCATTAAACGTCCCCACCGAGGGGCACGAGCCTACCCATATAGGGTGTAGGCCTTAGTTGTCCACGCGGGCCTAGTACAGGTTGAACGATTTCACGCACAACCTTTGAATCTCTTCGCTGCGTGCGCACGTTTCCTCACGATGTTTGCTTCACCGTAAGAGCGTCGGATAACGTATATATAATTTCGGAAACTCGAAAAGACTTTGGTACGTGGCGCGATTTGAACATGCGCCCTCCGAATGGATAGGCAACAGTCCAGACCTATGGACCACCGACACGATGGGGCACGAGCCTACCCGTATAGGGGATCTATACGGGTAGGCTCGTGCCCCTCGGTGGGAACGATTAAAAGCCGATGTTTATAATGACTGCCGCCAGGATCTGGTAATACTGAAGATACGACCTGGAGGTTTGAACTTAAACAGGATGGCATTTATTTAATTTAAAGATTTTTGATTGTCTATATCCTATAGTTCTTGAAAAAAACTCTATCAACCAATATTAATTCATTAAATATTCTTGTATTTAATTGTTTTTGCCTATCAACAAAAGTCCTGAGCTTTGTTCAGAAAAATATATTAATAAGAACGTGATCAATAAGCTGTAAAAATAACGAAGGTAAATCTAAAAACGAGCCATAATATCATTTCAATTGTAACGAGGGAGGTGTTTTTGAATTTCTTTACGTAATAAATTCTTCGGATCGAAATCATTTCCAATTATTTTTAAAACAGCGCATAAATTTTACAACCCTTTGCTTTCACCGTTAATTGTGGCAATATTTATTGGTTACCCTTGGAGTGAAATTGATACGACGTTACGACAAGGTTTATTCGAAGGCTTTCTATACTTGATAATTCAAATACAAATTATTTTCTATGTTGTTAGCTAAAGGTTTAACTGTAACAAAATAAAATGTAGCAAATGCAGACCCTGTTTGAGCACAGGAAAAAATATCATTTTATAATTTTCATAACATATTCATTTTTTTATGAACTGGATTTAAATTGTTATTCTTCATCTTTATTATTATAAAATAAATTCGAATGCATGAAAAAAAGTAATGAGATTGTGGAAGAGCTTTGCAGCTTGAAAGAAGAGCGGCATGATGGCGAAGCGTTCGGTTGACGACTGCATAAATTAAACACAATACCATTGTAAGTTTCTTGACAGTTTTTTTTATAGATACCAACAACACTTTGAACCGTTTAATTTATTTCGTTTATTTGAAAGTTATCTATGATTAAACTATATTTCAATAAATTTTCTCCCCCATTTTGCGCCAGATATCCCGGTCCTCCGCTTTCGTCATCCGTCCTCAACCAGCGACCTTTCGCAAGTCGTCGGTCCATCGGGCCGGAGGGCGTCCTACGCTACGCTTGCCAAGACGCGGTCTCCGCGGTATTTTAATAAATTTTCATTTCATGGTAATTGGTGAAATTTTTCGTGAATAATCTTAGAGCGGTCGAACAAACTATTTAAGTTTTATACACTGACGTTGCTTTTAAGATTTCTTTATGGAAACTTTGGCGTTTTTATTCAATTCACAACTCCGCTGAAGCTGTGAATACTTCACAGCAAACATTTAAGATTCCAATAACACACTAACTCGCGACGAAAGTTGTGGTAATGTTTTATGTCAATGAAGTTCTTCAGGTATACTTTTTATGTCATCAACTTGATTACAGACTTGAAAATTTCTTTCTTTCTTATTAGTTTAAGAAATGTCACTAAACTTGGTCATAATTTAATATTTTAATTTACCTATACAACCTATCGCAGTCTACTGCTGGACATAGGTCTTCTCCATTTTGCGCCAGATATCCCGGTTCTCCGCTTTTCTCATCCAGCCTCCACCAGCGACCTTTCGCAAGTCGTCGGTCCATCGGACGGAGGGCGTCATACGCTACGCTTGCCGAGACGCGGTCTCCACTCCAAAACTCGTCTGCTCCAACGGCCATCGGTTGTGCGACATACGTGACCAGCCCACTTCAACTTGCTGATCCGGCGGACTAAGTCGGTAACTTTAGTTCTCCTACTCTTTAATTTACCAGGTCTCCTCAATTCCTATAATTAACCTGCATTACGATATTTTACTATACAACTGTTATATTTACTCACATAAGCACACACATATACAGACACAACGGCGGATCCAGGAGGAGGGTCATGGGGGGTCATGACCCCCCTGAGCTATTTTTAAGTACTATACTAACGTACATTAACAAAATACCTTACAAGTTCTTAACTTAACTACTACTATGTGACCCCCCCTAACCTGGATCCGCCCTTGTACAGACATACACCCACACATATACACATACACTCAAAAACATACAAACAGACACTATTTCTTGTAGAATTAATACATTAAGAAACGATATTCATTGGTTGAAGTAGTTTAGTTCGTATTTAAACAAACCATAAATGTACACCCATGAAATGTTATGGGAGAGCGGTTACTCCTGGGACAAGCGTCTCCTCGCTTAATAGGAGTACGTCAACCTCTGTATCATTGTAAAACCTGCAATTTATGGAAATAAAGATTTCTAATTTTTTTTCAACCGTTAATTTTGTATTCCGGTACAACTTCAATTTTAATGGTTTAAAATGGTAATTATAAAGTGGGTTTTAAGCACTAATAATCTCAGATAGTAGACGAGACAGACAGTATCTCCGAAGGTGATTCAGCCTGCAATTTTCTATTTAAATAGGAAAAAATTGCACAAACAACGAAAGAAAGAAAAAAATATATTTAAAGAAATTTATCTGTAACATTTGAATCGTCAATTGTTATTAATATGATATTTTTTTGACTCTACCACCGGGTCGGAATAAGTAGGATCTTCGAGAAGAGCCGGCGATATGAGTCTACTCCGCGGTAATCAGGAAAACGGAATTCTGTCTTCAACGGAAATTAGTATCGCTTTTTATTCTTGTATGATGAGTTTGATATTATTAGCTAATGCCTGCAGCTTCACTTGCGTTAAAATGCTCAGCCCAACCAGATTTAAATTGACAAAGACTCATACAAACTTTCATCCCATTGGGAATAAAATTAATCAAAATCCTTTTATCATAACATCTACCTGCATGCCAAATTTCAGCCAGATCCGTCCAGTGGTTTGGGCTGTGCATTTATAGATCATTACGTCAGTCAGTTACTTTTGAATAATATGTATTGAAATTTGGTTGTACTGTGAATTTATTTTTTGGTCCTGAAACAAATGTTCATCTCTCAATCCTCTTATGCGAGTATAAAGTTTTCGAAGTGGTACTTGAAATGTGCAAAAATACATTACTAGACGCCCTTGTGAATTTGAAAATAACTAGCTTTCCTACGTCATACGATACAAAAGCTACGTGATGGGAATTATTTGTTAAAAAGAAATAGTTCTTTAGAAGAAGCACAACGAAATTATTTTGATAGCGGTTTTGAATTACAAGCGAAAGTGTTTTGGTGTCAATATAATATATTTGATAGTCAAAAAGTTCTCTATTTTTTTAGTAGCTTTTAATGGTTTGGTCACGTAAGTCGTAGGATCGATGGCCGTTGGAGACTAGTTTTGAAACTGAGACTCCGTTCAGTGGATTGTTTTATTTTAAAATAAAATAAATAAAGCTCACGCCTAGGTCTACAGGAGTAGGCAGAGATGATAATGTTGGATTGTCTGTTCTGTAAAACTGTAAACACGCATTAAAGCCGCGTTGGAAAAGAACGATTTTCAAAACGTGTTATAATCTTACTGTCCGACTGACTGAATCCCTTCATTATTTCCCTGTTTACATAGTCTGGATAATTGCATGTATGTACAAATAAAAATTATATAATAATGTTTATTAGTTGTTTAGTAGCTACAGTCCAACTTTTTTTTATGTTATAAGTGTACAGAACGGTCGGAACGCTCACCTGATGGTAAGTGATAGGTCTTACCATGACAAAGCAGCTTTGTAGATGACCAGCAATTTATAGGCAGTTATTATCTTCCGTCAACGCTGCACTACGCCCGACTCCGAGACGACAGATGGCAGGTCTCTTATACCCGATGATTTCACAAAACACAAAAGCGCATAACACTCCTGTTTCATGGGACGATATCTGGCACTGCAGTGGTACCTACCCAGACGACTTAGTATCTTATCTTATGTGGTAGACACCTAGTCAAGCTTAGAAGTAGAAGCTACTTGCTTTAATTGTAGATGGCGCTGTGTGATTATTGCTGATCTATTTCATTATTATTTACAGACATGAATAACAAACTTAACGCCTCAGTGTCTCTATGAGCAAGACAACGAAATACTTCCAAATAAAGTTACAAATCTATTAACAACCTAAGAAGGTCCTAAGTGCACTACTGGCCTGTGACCCATATACCTTTATTAACTTAACTTCGACGTCATAATGAAGTTAAGGAAGTAAATCATATTAACAAGTGACGAAAAGTTGACAGAAACTTTGTAAAGGAACAAAGTCTGAATCTGGAAATCAAATGGACTGGCTTTTTTGTTGGTTTGTTTTTGAAAATTAATTTGCAGAATAAAGTACCCAATGAAGAGCTTAAAGTAACTTATTTTAATATGCAAGACTTTGTATTGAATAAGTGGTAGCCCAAAAAACATTTAATGTTATTGTTTGAAATCGCATATAGATAATTGAAGTTTAGATGTCGATACCAATCATACATTAGATTGTATGAAGTATGGATTACGAAAAACAAGGGCTAATTTTCGAAGCGATTTTAACCAATACAGGAATAATCCTTATCCAAAAATACCTTTAGTACATTGTTGATTTAATTTAAATCTATATGGTCCCTTACAGCATATGACTTAAATTAATATTTTCGAAGATAAGACAGATTTAAAATTGCGGGACGTAGCGTTTGCGGCGGTACCGGTCGGACGGGGGGCGGAGGGAATACAACGTTCACAGTTTTTCTGTAGTATCAGCTCGGAGTATTTTACTTTATTGTATTTTTTGTATTCTTTTTGACGTTCATAAGTGCTTTTTGTAAGCCTAATCTGAATAAATCAGTAATCAATGGTGTGGACTGTCGCCTTCCTACCGCTGAGGTTAAATTCCCGACACGTATCAATGTATTTTCAAATTTTCGAAAACATATGTACGATATCCGACGCTCTTACGGTGAAGGAAAACATCGTGTCGAAAACAAATTCAAAGGTTGTGCGTGAAGTCGTCCAATCCGCACTGGACCCGCGTGGACGACTAAGGCCTAATCACCGTACACGGGTAGGCTCGTGCCCCTCGGTGGGGACGTTTAGTGAGCTGATGATGATGAATCTGAATAAATGATTTTTGAATATCAGCATTGCACCCGTGCGAAGCTTGAGTGGGTTGCTAGTACAGGCCTTCTCGCATATCATACCACCTCACTGGCCCAATGCAGATTAGTTGGTGTTAACGACTACCATTCTAAGATCCTAACCGGGATCGAAGGGTAAACGTTTCAGGCAGTCAGGTGATTTTAGTCTGCAATGTTATATTGTTTCTTAGAAAAATATAAATCTAGAGTAAAGTTTCTTCTGTCTTTTAATACAAAATTATGTGGTTAAAAAAATATGACCTTTGTATCAACTTTCTTCTTAATTGAATACCAAAACCGCTGTTCCAAAACACAAGCAACGTTTAGAACAACTCGCGCACTATCACACGAAACGCGCAGCCGCTAAGTCGGTGATAAATCTTCTAACTAGTTTGCATTTGCTTCATACGTGAAATTTCACGATACTGAAAACCGCACTTCGTTCACAATGAATTTGGATTCGAGCCAGTGAATATCCAGGTTGCTTCACCCAGCTCTTATCTCGGCGTGTTAGGGTGCCAAATCGTTTGTGCTTCCCTGGAATATTGTCACTGTATATCCGGGGATACCGGGATATCGTTTCTATAGCATGCCTCTATGATGTCAAGTAATATGTCGTTTAGTAAATCAAACAAAATCACATTTGTATTTAATTGAAAATTTTGATGCTTGGTTTGGTATTGGATTTTTGAGATTTAATCATCGATTTATCAATAAATTTTCCAAAATGAAGACGATTTCGTGTTTAGGAGGGCATATTAAGCCGCGGATCCCGGCTACAAAAAATATCAAATTAAATTTCCATTGACGTTCACTCAACGCCATCTAGACACAGTTAAGCGTGAAGCTTGAACATATTACGGGTACTAAACAACTTATATTTTACAACTTATATATTTTTTTGGAAATACATATATATCATACGTAGAAAACTCCCAAAACAATACAACCAGTTATGTTCATGCACACAAATGTTTGTACTGCACGGGGATCGATCCCGAACCCTTGGTGTAGTAGCTGACGTCTCAACCGCTACACCAAATAGGTCGTCACATATTATTAGTTAGCTTGTAAAGTATCGTAATGTCAAGAAAATTGGTGGAATCGAGACACTGGTTAACAGTGATATCTTAACTCTCGTTTTATATAATGAACCACATATTACCAATTAGCTTGCGCAATGATCGAGGCAACAAATGGTGTAATGGTTGAGACGTCAGGTACTATCAAGGGTTTCGGGTTCCATCCCCGGGCAGAACAAACTTTTGTGTGCACGAACATGTCTGTTTGTATTGGTCTGGGAGTTTTTATGTATGACATATATGTTTTTACAAAAAAAAAATGTACATAAATATGTTTATCAGTTGTTTAGTACCCGTAATACAAGGTCCATTCTTAACTTAGGTAAAGATGGCGCTGTGTGAATATCAATGGATGTTTATGACTATTATTTAAATCCATTAACCCCTTTAAGAGCTAACTTAGCAAATTCTTTTCGGCCTTCGAAGTTTCCTTATTCCCTCACATGATAGGGTTGGAAGTTTCTAGAAAAACATCCCAACTATACAAAGCTTGATAAACTGAAACCCACTTTAACTAGAAGCTGACTTTATTTGTTCATCAATGCCCTCACAAGAGAGGCTTCGAAGTTTCTAGTAAAAGATCCCAACTACACAAATCAAGCTTTTAATAGTTGGATCTTTTACTGACAAACTGAAAGCCACCACAACAAGAAATTGACTTTATTTGTTCATTAACCCTAGATAACTAATAGCTCGTCGAGGCGACTACGCGTTACTCGGCGAAATTCGAAGTCACATGAACCGCCCCGCTTCTCGACCTTGACTCTTCATCTACTTCCTAACCAGGGTAAACAGTGCATCGTGTAATGCGATTGGGGCCACATTCGTAATAGAACATGATCTACGAGCATCCCGTCGTCCGCTCGACGAACGTTTAGTTATATCGACACTTTTATTGTCAAGGTATGAACATTCGATATTCTCATTTTTTAACCCCGACGCAAAAATAGGGGTGTTATAAGTTTGACGTGTCTGTCTGTCTGTCTGTCCGTGTGTCTGTCTGTCCGTGTGTCTGTCTGTCTGTGGCATCATAACTCCAGAACGCATGCAGTGATTTCAATTTAGTTTTTTTTTTTATTAAAGGTGACTTATGTGCGAGTGTTCTTAGACATGTTTGATGAAAATCGGTTGAGCCGTTTAAAAGTTGTGAGGAGTGAAAGTAGGGAGAGTAACCGAATGACTGCAAATATACTTAACCTACCTATAAAGAGTATAGTAGTAGAGTCCCCCAACGCGACGTTTTTTTTTAGAATTATTGATAGATTCTTAGGTACTTTAACATTAAGTTTCTTTTATTATTTTTTACTTTTTAAAGGAAAATTACTTAAGTTCTTGTGTCGGGGGTTTTTAAAATTTTAATTTTATTTTAAAAATTTAGAGCGTCGGTGGCTCAGTGGTGTGGACTGTCGCCTTCCTACCGGGAGGGCTGAGGTTCAAATCCCGACACGTACCAATGTATTTTCGAATTTTCGAAAAATATATGTACGTTATCCGACGCTCTTACGGTGAAGGAAAACATCGTGAGGAAACCTTCATGCACGCCTGGGAGAGATTCGAAGGTTGTGTGTGAAGTCGTCCAATCCGCACTGGGCCCGCGTGGACGACTAAGGCCTAATCACCCTATACGGGTAGGCTCGTGCCCCTCGGTGGGGACGTTTAATGAGCTGATGATGATGAATTTAATTTTTATTTCATACTCTTTATAGGAGATAAGAGCTGGGTGAAGCAACCTGGATATTCACTGGCTCGAATCCAAATTCATTGTGAACGAAGTGCGGTTTCAGTATCGTGAAATTTCATGTATGAAGCAAATGCAAACTAGTAGAAGATTTATCACCGACTTAGCGCTGCGCGTTTCGTGTGATAGTGCGCGAGTTGTTCTAAACGTTGCTTGTGTTTTGGAACAGCGGTTTTGGTAATAAATTATGAAGAAACTTGATACAAAGGTCATACTTTTTTTAACCATATAATTTTATATTAAAAGACAGAAGAAACTTTACTCTAGATTTATATTTTTCTAAGAAACAATATAACATTGCAGACTAAATCACCTGACTGCCTGAAACGTTTACCCTTCGATCCCGGTTAGGATCTTAGAATGGTAGTCGTTAACACCAACTAATCTGCATTGGGCCAGTGTGGGTATGATATGCGAGAAGGCCTGTACTAGCAACCACTCAAGCTTCGCACGGGTGCAATGCTGAATTTCAAAAATCATTTGTTCAGATTCTAAAAAAACGTCGCGTTGGAGGACCGCTCCTAATTATTCCAATTTAAAGTTTAAGAGCGGTCCCCCAACGCGACGTTTTTTTTTAGAAATATTGATAGATTCTTAGGTACTTTAACATTAAGTTTCTTTTATTATTTTTTACTTTTTAAAGGAAAATTACTTAAGTTCTTGTGTCGGCGGTTTTTTAAATTTTTAATTTAATTTTTCGTATGTATGAGTTCCATATCTGCTTTCTATTGTTTTATTAACCACAATTATAGAGTCAGATGATTCTTCTTCTGAAAATATTACGGTATATAGACCAGAAAATTTTAATCATAATTAATTCCCGTATTGTTCAGCCAACTTTTGGTTTTGTGTATGGAAATAATAAATAATAATAAAACTTTATTCTCAGATCGCTCAGGTATCCATAGTTTGTAAACAATTTCTTTTAAGGGTCAGAAAGCGATAAGCAGGCGTTGAGCTATATAAAAATGTATATAGTTGGTGGCGCTGAAAGCCGTGACCAATGATGTATTAATGGAAAGTCCCACCGGTAAATAATAAATGGTCTACGCATCATAGGTCAGCTACTACAAGCACTTTGAGGCGTATCTTAGTACATATAATTGAGTTTTATAATAGCACGAAAGGGAGAGTGGACACTGTTGTGCAAATGAGTTCAAATATGAGTAGCAGTAGACGTTCTAGGTTGTAATGATGACTAGAACGTCTACTGCTAAACGAAGGCCTCCTCTAGTGATTTCCACGCGGACCGATCACTTGCATACCTTGTGCGTCCAGACGATCCGGAAAATGGCCATTGATCCCCACGTATGCGCCCATTTTCCTTTACAGATTCAAAACCATAGGCCATCCAACCATCTGTTGATATCAACAGCACTCAATTTGACATGTAAATTATTTATTGTTTTTGCAATAAGTGTCACTCACTTTGTATAACCTACTCATAATTTCTGTGCACTCCACTGAGCACCACCTAGTCCCAATTCAAGCGTGGACCCTGTACATACTTATACTTACTTGTACATACTTTACTACATACAAACATGGTTATGTACTTGTAAACATATGTTTTTTTGAATACAAAAAGTTTTAGTTTAAACTCGTTCACAAAGTAGCGTAGAGTAATCGACTTGTTTCTCAAGATACTCTTAAATACTAGTTTAAACAGTATCCGTAAAAAACATTTCATATAAAACAATGGACATAAATTCGAATGAAATTTTAGAAATATGTACGATGTGGTTTTATATTTTATGATATAAGTGTACAGGACGGTCTGGACGCTTACCTGATGGTAAGTGATACGCCAGACCATGACAGAGCGGCATAAAAGGAGACCAACAACTGATAGACAGTTATTATCCTCTATCAATGCCGCACTGCGCCCGTCACCCGAGACAACAGATGTTAGGTCTCTTATACCCGGTAATTTCACTAGCTACAGTGCCCTCATCCCGAAACTCAAAAGTGCATAACACTCTTGTTTCACGAGATGATATCTGTCACTGCGGTGGTACCTACCTAGACGACTCAGTATCGAGTCTACCACCTCGTTTAATTTTTAATAGATTTATTGTTTATTATGTTATTTACATTGTTTAAGTTAATTAAGTACTTTCGGGGTTTGGAACTACTGAATAAAAATATTTGATTTGATTTGAAAATGTACTCTGAATAGATATAGCAGGAAAACAAGGATGTATGGGTTTACCCACAGATTTCCCAATACAGGAGATAGGGCAAGCCGCGTTTTTAAGTGCGACAAATGTAAGCTCAACGAGCATACACTAGCTGCCAGTTTACGCTCTGTGAGACGTGTCAAGACGCACGAATATTAGAAGAAATTACCGTTTTTTCCCAAAATGCCATCCTGTGCAATTGTAACATGCCATCATCGCAATGAATCAGTAAATTTACCAAGAAATATAATAACTTTTCACAGGTAACAACCGAAAAGAAATTGCGACACTGGGACTGCCTATAAACTTGGCGGCTTGTCCAGTCTAATTGTATATTTGGATGTCTGTGGGTTTACCTCATGTCCCAAGGGAAATCATGAATTTAGTAAATATGTTTTTCGAAAAAATACTGTTTCGTATAAGTATGTAACGATATTTTTGTCCATCCTATCTCGTATATTTTTTCAAGGTAAAAACCATGGCTAGATAATCTCATTCGCATTTCAAAATTACTTTATCAAGACAAAATGAAACAAGCGCTAAGCTTCCCATGGCACTACAAGCGATGACCTTCAAAAACCTTTTTTGGTGTACCTTTTAATTAATTATATCTTTTTTTGTGGTCAAATAAATTAATACATGTTTTTCTATTAATTTTCTTTTGATACGATTTGCATTAAATTCACAGATGCCCACATGCACGCACGCACTCATACACACACACACACACACACACACACACAAAAAGCGCGCACGCTCACACACTCACACATACACGCGCGCACGCACACATGCATGCATATGAATATGAGTTCTTTTAAATAAATAAATATCCACTGACATTGACACAGCGCCACCTAGCCCCAAGTTAAGCGTGAAGCCTGTATTATGGGTAATAAACAACGGATAAAAATTATATTTTTATATATATATATTTTTTAAATACATACATATTAAATGGTGTCCCATAAGTAAAGATATTTTTTTCAAAATAGAACTGGTTGTTATGGTAATCATAGATGACATATCCGTCAAAATAATGGAGTTTTTAAATTATTTTGTATTTTATTCCAATGAAGCGAGGAGAACAAAAATTGCTTTCAAGGAGATTTATTCACTATTATTTGCGCCATAGGAAATATGAGACAATGCGTCATTTTATTCCAAAGGAAGCTAGAAAAATTAGTCTGTACAGAATAATAAAACGTTGCGAAGAAACGGAAGAGACCGATTTCAAGAAGATTCCGGGAAGACCACGTACAGTATCAACATCAAGAAGTATAGATCCAAGTAAAACAGGTTTTTGCACAGGCACTTACAACATTGGTGAGAATAGCGGCGGACAAATTGAAATTTCGAAGTCTAATGTATCGGTATTGAATAAAATGCAATGATGTAGGATTGAAAGGGTTCGTCAGATTTGCGTTTCCCCAAATTTTAAGTACCAGGAGGCGAGTTTCAAGCCAGGGTGCTTTAAGGTTTATGAAAAAAGTTTGAAAAAAGTTTAAAGACGATGAGGACATACATACCGGTTGACTGTTGAGTGATGTTCCTGGAAAACATATTACCACGCCACCAGTCGTGACGTTGCTTATTACAGCGAAAAAATCATACCAAAGGCTTAGTTTTTTAAAAAGTACCTTATTTTGCAAGCTTTTGATGAAAGCGGTATATTTCTAAGCCTCTAGGGTCTCTCAACTCCCAGACATATTTTAAGAGTACATTAGCAAACTCAGAATTTCTTATTACCATAGACAAGATGGTTTGTTCGGCCGGACTTTGCTTTATGTCATTAAGTGTTTTATGTTACTCAGTACTTTCAGACTGCGGGTGTTGAGGTTATAACTAAACTTCGTAATGTCTCGAACGGTTTTCAAGCTCGAGGTATTGAAATATTTTGGGCCCAGTGCAAATTAACTGATTAAGAGATTAAAAAGTATACAGATATACCACAAACGTTGAGGTATTTTAAATATAGATGGACGAAACAGGCTGAAAGAGTAGGAGGTACACCCGGAAAAATGGTCATACATTTGATGTAGAAATAAAAAATGAATAAGTTTTACCTCCATTTGTATACCTAATCCATATTATAAAAGTTTATTTTTAATGAAATATTGTTAAGAATATTTAGTCTATTTGCTTCTGGGACACCCCAGTATACATAGAAAACACCCAGACCATTACAGACATGTTCATGCACACAAATGTTTGTACTGCCCGGGGATGAACCAGGAACCGTTGGTGTTGCAGTCGACATCTCAACCGCAACATCATCAGCTCATTAACGTCCCCACCGAGGGGCACGAGCCTACCCGTATAGGTTATAGGCCTTAGTCGTCCACGCGCCCAGTGCGGGATTGGACGACTTCACACACAACCTTCGAATCTCTTCGCAGGCGTGCATGAAGGTTTCCTCACGATGTTTTCCTTCACCGTAAGAGCGTCGAATAACGTACATATATTTTTCGAAAATTCGAAATACATTGGTACGTGTCGGGATTTGAACCTCAGCCCTCCCGGTAGGAAGGCGACAGTCCACACCACTGAGCCACCGACGCTCTCAACCGCAACACCGTCGTGAAAATTATTTTTCATCTTTCGTCATCTTTTATTCATCTTAATTGAAACATAACATTATAAACCAAATTTTTCTAGCCTTTAGAAACATGGTGACACAAGTTCATGAACAGCACACTTGGGGAACTGCCAGATACGTGTTAATAGTCAATATACATTCGCTATGTCTGGCACCGATATTCCAGCTTATTCTTTCATACTCGTAGATGAAATCTAGTGTTTCGAGGGTCGCAGATTTCAATCAAGATTCAGATTCAATTTTCTGAGCGGACTCATTGGTGTGTACTGTCATCTGCCGACCGGGATGGCGCAGGTTCAAATCCCGCCACGTACCAATGTGATAAGAACTTTCAAAAACTTTTTAAAGATCCCCAAAGGTACCGCAACTGACCATAGGCCGCAAGCATATACTTTCACACTACAATAATATCTAGCAAAGGATATATGAGACCAAACATCTATTTTGGGTGCCAGACGCAGTGTTGTATGGTGTGAAGTGTTGATTGATGGAGAAAAATAACTCACTCTGTCATGGTCAGGCGTATTACTTACCATCAGGTCCTGATAGAACTATACACATTGTAACATAAAAAAATTGGCCAAGCGAGAGTCGGAATCGCCCGTGGAGATCTCCGCAGCAGCAAGTAACAAAAATAAAGTAGTTTTTATTTACATAGGCACCTACTACAGCTTTAATATGAAAAAATAGTGGTTCACCGTTTATGACGTATAAAAACTACACACCAGAAATCAATAAGGGTTCCGCTTTTTGCCATTTGGCTACGGAACCCTAAAAATGACATAGCCTTGAAATTAGGACTTCAGGAACATTCTAAACAAACATTTAATCACTTTTTCTTCACTTACGCTATACATAGTCTATCTTGTTTATCCAACGAATGCAGCTACGACATTGTCCTTGTAAACTTTGAAAACAACACGACAGCAAACCGAACTTTATAATTCAATTAATACGAACGTTGTCATAACAATAACAGGGAATTCTGTTTACCAAACCTTCGACTGCGCCACAGTGTACGTTAATAAGTAAAACGCTATCAGCTCACCAAGGTATACATAGCGAGTAAAAGATAATCATTATCGACCTATATCGGCTCACTTCAGGACACAGGCCTTATCGCACAGCATAGCCATGGGAGATTAGGCCGAAACCCACCACTCGGGCCCAATCGGATTGTTGGGTGTTAACGTTTACCATCTTAAGATCAGCCAATTTAAATCAGTGTTATTTTAAAATCCGTTGACTAATGGTAAAGTTTTAACAGTAAGTGCGAAGTCGAGCATTTGGGAAAGTTAACTACTTTAAATAATCCTGCTTATTAAGAATGTGCGTCCAGATTTTGGCAGGTTATTAATAGTACAAGTATGACATACTCGTATATGTATCTTTTTAAAATGAAAGCTTTGTTTATTTTTCGCTGTTGGTCACACAGTCTTTACACTGTTGGGCAGATGGCTCTCAGCCCACGAAAATGAAACGTAAAAGCCTATGGGCCTCCCAGGGTGTTGTAGGGGAGCTTAGTATATGTTTTGGGAAAGTGATAAAAATGCTTGCAATACTCGCAATCTCAAACTGTCCAGTTACCTAATTTTTTGTTGATTTACTGAATCCTCTTTACTATGGCATCCTACACTAAAATGTCGGCCAATGACAGCCCGAGTTTTCCTGGTGCAGGAGCTTGGAGTTTATCCAGGTCGCTTCTGTTTACGAGCGTCCCGGACTAATTTGTCCTGGGGTGCAACGGGTTTATGGGTAGGAAAACATTTATTATTGCCCGGCCAGTAAGGTCTGGAATTCAACCTTTAGTATTATCGTATGATTATCATTTATTTATTTTTACATTTATTTCAATTTTAATTGGATGTGTACAATTCATTTTAATCCATTTTTATGAAATTAATTAATGTAAAGTGATGTTAGTATTGTGGACTGTCGCCTTCCTACCGGGAGGGCTGAGGTTCAAATCCCGACACGTACCAATGTATTTTCGAATTTTCGAAAATATATGTACGTTATCCGACGCTCTTACGGTGAAGGAAAACATCGCTGGGAAACCTTCATGCACACCTGCGAAGAGATTCCAAGGTTGTGTGTGAAGTCGTCCAATCCGCACTGGGCCCGCGTGGACGACTAGGGCCTATCACCCTAACGGTAGCTCTGCCCTCGTGGGGACGTTTAATAGCTGATGATGAAAGTGATGTTACTAACGAATTTTAAAGAATTATATGATTAGATAGCGGCCAAATAAATAGACTAGACTGACACACACGCTTTTATGATATGTTTATTCAAGTTAAATGACGGACCATATGAGTAAAACAAATATTAATCAATTGTGAATAAGATCCCTACACAAATTATCGCAAGCTCACATCAAAATATAGGTTTTACAACTAAGGAAAGCAATATGAGTATTAATAAACCGATGGATGTTTCCCACTTTGAAGCTGTATTTTGAATAATTAGAGGAACACGCAATTACCGAATCAATTTAAATTATAACCGACGCACTTAATATTGCTCGTGCAAAATGTAATTAACGCAAATCATGTTATTAATGAGTCATTCGTTTCGAAATATCAATTATTTTGAAAGAGCAATATTGAAATAAAAAATGCCAAAGGTTATTTAATATTAGTAAAGAAGAAAATCAGCGGCTTTGGGCTCATGCGATGCCTTGTGTTTTTGCAGTTTTTAGTACACTTTTTGTTTGTTTATGAACCTTTACTTGGTCATGTGTTGTTATGATTCAAGTAACACAGGTTATACCCAAACCGTTGTTGACGTTCCTAACTCATTGTTTTCTAGAACAAGATACTCTATTTTCACAATAATACATCATCATCATGATCAGCTCATTAAACGTCCCCACCGAGAGGCACGACCCTACCCGTATAGGGTGATTAGGCCTTAGTCGTCCACGCGGGCCCAGTGCGGATTGGACGACTTCACACACAACCTTTGAATCTCTTCGCAGGCGTACGTGAAGGTTTCCTCACGATGTTTTCCTTCACCGTAAGAGCGTCGGAATAACATTCATATAATTTGGAAAATTCGAAAACACATTGGTACGTGGCGGGATTTGAACCTCAGCACTCCACCGGCGCTCCCAATACGTCAAGAAAGTTATGTCATTACAATTGAATCAACCAGCCCTACGGCTGGTATAAGTCCTCATAGCATGGCAATAAGGAAATGAACTATAAACACAGGCATGGCAGGTGTATGCTGATAACGGTTACCATTCTAAGACAGTGGTCCAATGACCAACCATTGCTATACTTACCTTATTTGCGTGATCGTCAACCGAACAAGCCCCTACACCATTTAGGAACATTGAGTTCATGTGGTTTTTAAAATGAATCAATAATTGTTTATACAACTAGTGTCATACGCACAGACATCCGAATATACAATTAGACTGGACAAGCCGCCAAGTTTATAGGCAGTCCCAGTGTCGCAATTTCTTTTCGGTTCTTAGCTGTGAAAAGTTATTATATTTCTTGGTAAATTTACTGATACATTGCGATGATGGCATGTTACAATTGCACAGGGTGGCATTTTGGGAAAAAACGGTAATTTCTTCTAATATTCGTGCGTCTTGACTCGTCTCACAGAGCGTAAACTGGCAGCCAGTGTATGCTCGTTGAGCTTACATTTGTCGCACTTAAAAACGCGGCTTGCCCCATCTCCTGTATTGGGAAATCTGTGGTCATACGTTTATAAGAACCTAAATTAAGAGTAAACATAAACACCCCTGGAGCTACGCGCTTTTACAAACCCGTCGTAAGCAAGTAGTGACATCTAACGGAAGGCTTTTGAAGTTTCAAATTGTCCCTGTAAGGCGGCCCTTAATAAACGCCGAAGGGAAATTCTATCGCTGTAGTTTCATTCGTACCAGATAGATGTCGTGAATTGCTGTAGCCTGAAAATTAACCTAATTAAAACGAAAACACCTGACTCAGCTCAGTTTATTTAGTTCGTTTCACTTACTCGTATATATTTTTAAAAATACATTATCATTCATTAGCCTTATGCATTTCTTCAGAAGATTGAAGTAGCGCCTATTTGGAGAGATTTATAGCCTGCAACTAGGGTTTCTCTTCGAGAATTCTCGAACCGAGAATTCCCGGGAAATTTTGCCTTACTCGAGACGAGAAAAAAAATGGTCGAGAAATCGAGAAATTCAGACAAAAATTTAAAAACTTGATAACGCGCTTGCGCTCCCGCGGGGCTGCCACGCGTCGTGCGAAAATAAATGAAATAATTGTCCTATTAGAGAAGGGCACCGACATTTGATATTTCACACGGTCGTTGTAATTGAGATTTGAGTTCCTCTCAGGAAGACCCAGCTAATTATGTTTCTCAAAAACGTTTCTAATACGTTATACGACACAAAGACTAAACTAAGGAACATGTACCTTATTGTTACTCGTAATTATTAAGTTAGTCTGATTGTTATTTTTTATAAGTAATTAAACTAACGACAGTTTAATTACTATGCTACGTAATTGAAAAGTTTGTAGTACAGACTGAGACTAAAATAAATTACTTAGTATGTAAGGTACTAAGTTTCATTGTGGCGACATGATGACATTGTTTTTAGAAGATATTTTATTTGTTTTTTTTTTCAAAGAAAAAGACTATTTAGTATAATTGTTTGTAGAAACTAGAAATAATATAAGAAGATCTCACTAGAATTTATTCCGCTTAATGAAAGTTTTCTATAGTCAAGTTAAACTCACATGAAACTAAAAATAAACTTTGGTCATTGATAAATGTTGAATATTGCATATAAAGTATAGTTTTATTGTTAAATCACACATTTTTTGAGAATTTTCATATTTCTCGACAACCCGAGAATCCCCGGGAAATAGTGTTCGAGAATTATCGTGCTCCGAGAAATAAAAAAGGTCGAGAAATGAGAAACCCTACCTGCAACCGGACTTCTCAATTATGCATTAAGGCTGAGAGCCATCTGCGCTCGCCAAATGCCCGGTGAAGCTGTAAAGGCCATCTGCGGCCAACAGCAGTAGGCAGTTCGATAAAAAAAAAACAAAAAAAAGAAACGCGATTATGCCTTTTATCCCGGTTTTTGGCTAAGTCGAGGATTGGTTCTTCAACTTAGCCAAAACTTGGAGACGATCTTCCTCCACTTGTTGCGGTCTGAAATCAGGCCCTCCCACGTATCGACATCTACATGAAACGCAATGATGATTAAAAAAATATCTTTAAGTTCATTTATATGTTTCGGAAAGAGTACTCTTCATAGCGATATATTTGGACAAAATGACCAAACATCCGTTATCTCGTGCAGGGCATTGACGACGGATAAAAAAATAAATAAATGTCTACAGTCATTCGTTTTCTACAAAACGCCTGTCATGGCTAGGTGTATCTTATCATCATCATCATCATCAGCTCATTAAACGTCCCCACCGAGGGGCACGAGCCTACCCGTATAGGGTGATTAGGCCTTAGTCGTCCACGCGGGCCCAGTGCGGATTGGACGACTTCACACACAACCTTCGAATCTCTTCGCAGGCGTGCATGAAGGTTTCCTCACGATGTTTTCCTTCACCGTAAGACCGACGGATAACGTATATATATTTTCGAAAATTCGAAAATACATTGGTACGTGTCGGGATTGAACCTCAGCCCTCCCGGTAAGAAGGCGACAGTCCACACCACTGAGCCACCGACGCCCTTATGTAAGAATATATTTGTAAATAAATTTATCTTAGATTAATCATTAACCAGGGTAAATGTATGCCATGACTATACTATATAATTATATATTATGTCAAAAATTATAACCAAATCCAGAACTTTGTGCATGTGTGTGTTCTTGAAACCACTTCAAAATTTCACATTTGTCGTTACGAGTAAGGTGTTATTGTTACGTTAGCCTGGTATTACGCCCTTGCTGTAATGTTAAACTTTTAGTACATAGTTATATAACGTAAATTTATAAACTAAACCTTTAGTTCATAAATATGTGTTATATACCATAGACCTTCATTAGCTTACCAATAGTTATTTAGCTTTAGCTTGTTCAAGTATTACGTCACGCAATTTTTGAAGTTTTGGTAAAATAGGTAAATCTTTTATAGGAAGACGTATAAAGTTTTTCAATAAGGTACCGCAAAATATTGTAGAGTTGCCCTTTCATATGGTTTAAGTTATAATCAAACAACACCTTGCTAAAAAAGAGTATTACACTATTGACGAATATTTATGTGATAAAAATCCGTCGTCTTAAACTGCTCAGCTATTTCAGTGTTTATGAAATATTGTTACATTATGTAATTGTTTTTAAAAAAAGGCTACACTGTTGAGTTTTCTTGAGTGCTTCTTTCTCAACAGGCTAAACCACTGAAGCGCTTTTTTTTCAAAGCATCATAACTCATATTTTCAGTTTAGTATTTTAATCGTTTTTTATTATATTTTTGTATATTTTTTGACGTTCATAAGTGCTTTTTGTAAGCCTAATTTGAAATAAATGTTATTGACTTTGACTTTGAACGCTCCCTTAGAATGCACTATGGGATGGTGATTTACGAGAGGTTTTCGTAGTTTCATAGGATTCACTAATGGAAGGCTTAAATGAATCAAAAAAATGTCTTGAATTAAAGATTTCATAATAAATTTTGTGATAGTCAAAATAAAATAACAAGTTTATTATTTAGTATATTTATAATGAGTAACCACATTTGAAAAAATCAATTACTTTTAAAGACACTACACTTCTTTTAGGAAAACCAAATTCTCAATTCTAAATTCATGTTTAAAATCTGAAAGAAAAATTATTTTCCATTTTTACCACGCCCAACTTATTTAGGTTACTTACCTGTTCCTATTGGTTTACCTATTCATTCTTAAAACTATATTTACACAGCTTTTATTTACAATTTATCCAACTAATATTAATAATTTTAATAATAAAATGGCAGCCTTCAAAGATGTCGTTTTGGAACAAACACCAGCATTTCGACCGGGCATGCTTAATTCTAACGGAGTATTTTAAATAGGTTTAAATGTCTTTTGATGATACTTCTTTCTTTTCTATGTCTGTATCTGAAACAAAAAAAACATAAATCATTATAAATAAAATATCTTTAGAAAAAAGGCGTTACGGGAATGGCCTATTTCCTCAATTCTAATTTAAACTAAGCAACTAACCTGAACTAATTTATAACTCCTACACATATTTATTTTTATTTCACATGCTTATTATACATCAAACTATCCTCAACATACATACAATATAATTATGACTGCACTCGTTAACTTTAAAGTGAAACTTTAAAGTACTATGTTTTAAATAAAGTCTATTTTATTCTCTCTCTCTTTAACATATCGCAGTCCACTGCTGGATATAGGGATCCCTCATTTTGCGCCAGATATCCCGGTCCTCCGCTTGCTCATCCAGCCTTCAGCGACCTTTCGGAAGTCGTCGCTCCGTCGTGCCGGAGGCCGTCCCACGCTTGCCGAGACGCGGTCTCCACTCCAGAACCGTCTGCTCCAACGGCCATCGGTTCTGCGACATACGTGACCGGCCCACCGCCACTTCAACTTGCTATTCTATTCTAACGTAGCTAATTTATCACGTTCAAAATTTTAATCAGGTCTTTAATTTCAACCAAAAATAAATTATACAAAGTTACTGCTAGGTCATAGAAGTTGTTAAATGTATAACTCGTAATCAAAAATAATAATGGAGGGTACCTAGATTGGTCGTTGATATACCACTGTCCGGCTCATTCCACGGCTGCCTCTCGCTGCTCCCGAAGATTATGTAGAAAATATTACAGCCAATGTAGATGCTTGAGGATAGGTAGAACACTTTCCGCCAATCTTCTGCATTTGTCTGCAAAGTTTCCCATTTATTAAAACAACATTTTCAGTCTCATTTCTCAGTTATTGACGACCCATTTTGTGTTGCGGTTGAGACGTCGGCTGCAACCACCAAGGGTACCGGGTTCGATCCCGGGCATTATAAACATTTGTGTGCATGAACATGTCTGTTTGTAATGGTCTGGGTGTTTTCTATGTATAATATGTATATATATATTTACAATATATATAAGTATGTATATCTGTTGTTAAGTACTCATAATAAAGGCTTCACGCTAAACTTGGGGCTAGACGGCGCTGTGTGAATGTCAGTGGATATTTATTTTTAGAAAAGGTTTTGAAAGACTTTTGGGCCCAGCTTTTTGTACAGCAAGTGCAATGGTGGCTTATTATTAACACTAACACCCTTATTCATCTTTTATATCCAGATGTCAAATTATAAAGATAAACAGATAAAGATATTTATTTTCCGAAACATGTGTCATCATAATACATAACATTATCCTATAAATGAGCGTCTTATATATAGGTCTTATAAACCATCGCGTTTTAATTATGTCTTTTCTTTTTTGGAAACATAAAAGTGATATTAAAATGGTACGCTTTGAATGCCCCAAGCATTGTTATGCAAAGTTTCTAGATTTATAAAAAATATGTAAAAAAGTATGGAATCGTGATATGCTCTCAAAACAATCGAAAAAAGTGTTCCGAATGCAGCGACAGCACACATACACATATTTCGAATGAACGAACACATTTACCTAAACAAATAAGTACAAACTGTACTCTCTTCGGCGGTTCGTTTTTGAGGCACGGATGGCGTATCTACTTTAAAAAATATATATATACAGAATATCATTGATTTTATAATTACTCGTGAAGGTGAACTTATGTAACGGCTTGTATGTGTTTTGAAGTAAAGCCGTTAATTATTTTTATTTTCTTATCTCTATTTTCAGGTGTAAATTTAATGGTGTATTGTAAATAATAAAATGAAATACGGACCTCATCTACAAGTATAACGCCAGCAGCCAAAGGTGCGAAAATGGAGAGAACATTCGCGAATCCGTTGGTGATGCCACTCATAGTGCCTGCGAAATTTGGCGCCATATCGATATGGCCCAGCTGTAAGAAAGAGTTGGTAATATTAACATATTTTTGCAAGTTTATGAATTAATGCGCGGAATATCAGTTGTTGGTTTTCTTAAATGCCGCGCTGTCACGCGTATCACTTACTATCAGGTGAACGTGCTGACCATCCTGTTCACTTATAACATAAAAAAATAGGTTTGTCTTTAGGTGTACTTTTTGATACTAGTTGGGTTAATGGAATGTTGACTAGTTTCAAAGAATTTTTCGAAATGTTACTTATGACATTTTTTACATCTCAATACTGATAACTATCATTATGATTACCACAATTATAGAATCCTTCATTTCTTGAAATACAATGAAGTCTATAAAAGTACGACAGTTGGTGAACTAGTACCGTTACGTCATCGTTTTAACAGAAAGATAAAATATCTCACATCTTGATCTGTCAGTCAATGTCCCTACTAAGTTACATATTAAAGGTATAGGTTATTCCTTGATTATTGATAAAAATATTATCTTGTTAGAAAAAGATAAGTAAAATATGTGTAAAATCTCAGCTGCAACAACAAATACAATCTGACAACAAATTCAATATTTCGAAAGACGATATATTGTATTGTAGAGCGTCGGTGGCTCAGTGGTGTGGACTGTCGACTTCCTACCGGGAGGGCTGAGGTTCAAATCCCGAACGTACCAATGTATTTTCGATTTTCGAAAATATATGTACGTTATCCGACGCTCTTACGGTGAAGGAAAACATCGTGAGGAAACCTTCATGCACGCCTGCGAAGAGATTCGAAGGTTGTGTGTGAAGTCGTCCAATCCGCACTGGGCCCGCGTGGACGACTAAGGCCTAATCACCCTATATGGGTAGGCTCGTGCCCCTCGGTGGAGACGTTTAATGAGCTGATGATGATGATGATATAATGTAATATCAAAATGTAAATCTATAAAGTTTAACTTCTTGAAACTAGGTTATTCAAAGTTTACAAAGACGATTCTTTTATTAATGACAACCATAATACGAGTATAATGTTAATTACCAAGTAACCAGTGAAATGTCCAGCGTTGAGGGCAACCACAGCGGTGAGCAAGCAAACAGCAATAGTGACGTCGGGGGGCGAATAAGAGAGACCTATTAATGCAATTCCGGGACCAAAGAATCCTGAAAACAAAAAAAATGACATTAAGCAAATTAGCTTAGACCGTTAATTTATTTTATGGGCTTGCTCTTGTAAACATACTATCTCTGTTAAGAGTCCCGATGTATGATAAAATTTTGTTTAGAAAAAGCTATTTATTCGCTTATTGAATGCTCCGAAATTTCAAAAAAGTAGACTTAATAAAATTATTGAATTAGAACTGCAAAATGAAACCTTTTCCAGCCAAAAGTATCAATATAAATATATCTTTTAACTAAGTATTAAAGCTTTTAATGAGAACAGTCTTACTTTTTGATAGTACTTACCAATAGAATTGCATATCTTTCTAGTGGCTGTGATGCTGCACCATTTCCTCTTAATCGCCAGATCGGCCATGTACCGAACGGGAAGCTCATGAGGAAAATAGCCAGGTATGGGATTGCGGACATCAGACCGTTCTAGAATAAAGGTCAGCAATAAGAAGAAACAATTTGAAATGCTCATATCAATTTAAGCCAATTACGAGTATATCGGTGGCTCAATGCTGTGAACTATTGCCCTCCTACCGGCGCCCCCGGTAGGAGGGCAACAGGTTAAAATGTGTTATCAAATTCTCGAAAAATGTATGTACGTTATCCGACGCTTTTACGGTGAAGGAAAACGTGGTGAGGAAACCAGCACACGCCTGTGAAGAGATTCAAACGTTGTGCGTGAAGTCGTCCAACCCGCACTGGGCCCGCGTGGACGACTAAGACCTAATCATCTATACGGGTATGCTGTGCCCCTCGGTGGGACGTTTAATGAGCTGATAATGATAATAATGACGGATTTTGTGTCCTCGTTTGCCCCCTTTTACATACATAAAATCAACATTACACTGTATTAATTCATCTACGATTAATCGTATAAATCCTTTTAAAAAAAGGTTCCTTTAAGCATCAAATCCAATTGTACTTTAGGAATCTTCAATTTACCTATTTAAACCTGTTGTCTGTGTTCGGACATCATTAATAAGGAAATGAACTGACCTCTTTAATACTGACTCTTGAACTTTGCTTAATATGAAGGTATAAGAGTCATCAGGGTCCACAAGCCCCAGTTCTGCGCGCAGTTGGCAATTACCAGCGAAATGAATGGCAGAGACGTCCACATCTTCTTCCATGGGTTGATAATCTCTGCAAGGAAATAAACATCAATAATTTATTTTGTATCTGCAAGCGACGACATATAACATTTAACCGATGGTTGGTTTCGTTTTAAGAACGATATTTAATATTTTTTTTGCGAAAATATATATTTTAATAATTATATTTATTTAATTTTTTGACTTTATTTTACTCATGGGCTAGTCGGATTTATACACAAATTCATATTTTTTGCATTCAAAGTGTAAACTTTGAATGCAAAAAAATATGAATTTGTGTATAAATCCGACTAGCCACTATCTTTACAGATAATCCCACCAAAATTCTGTAAAAAATCTAGCCAAGTCCCGATGGAGCTGCTTGATTATTCTAAAAGTACTGAAACCAAGACAAAGACGTGCCAAGTCTAAGGTTCCTTACTGCGATTACTTTATTATTATGGTTGATGTAGTGTGACTTTGGCCGTTGAAGAGTATACAAGGAAACAAAACCAGGTGCTTCATGACATTGCACTATTCTGTCGCCAGAACGCACCCATTGACGATACAAATTTCCACTTGGAAAACGGTGATTAAATAGCCCGTCGATTGTAGGCTTGATAAAGCCACTAACGAATAAAGAATGTTCAACGGCCAAGTCACACAACATTAACCATAATAAAAGTAATCGCAGTAAGGAACCTTAGACTTGGCACGTCTTTGTCTTGATTTCATTACTTTTTAGAGATAATCAAGCAGCTCCATCGAGACTTGGCTAGATTTTTTACAGAATGTTTTTGGTGGGATTTCACTTCTTTTTGTAGAAACAAGAGAATATTGACGACCCATTGGGTGTAATGGTTGAGACGTCGGCTACTACCCAAGGGTTCCGGGTTCGATCCCTGGCAGTACTACAAATATTTGTGTGCAGAACATGTCTGTTTGTATTGGTCTAGCGCGCTCGACTTGGCGGGGCACTGCCGTGCCTCCGATTTTTGACATCGGATGAAGCGGCCCACATGCTTAATATTGTTTAAAGGCGGTATGTCGATCTCTTATACTTAGTTTGGCTGGGCTCTTTTATCTAAGCAGGGTCACCAGGTACTCAGATCTTCGATTATCCATGATTTTATAGTTTCCCTTTATGTACCATTAAACCCTAACTCTGTACCAAATTTCAGCTCTCTGAGTTAATGGAAGTATTACTTCTATTTTGATGATCATGAGTGAGTAAGTGAGTGAACTAGTGAGTGAGTGTCTATCTGTCGAAAACCGAAACTTTGCTTTCGCTAAACGTTGGAAGTAAATGACCTACAGACATGAAATTTTGGATCTAAAGTAGTTATTATATTTACTAGATGACGAAAATTTCAGCGCTCTGGTATTATCCAAAGGTTCTCAAATCGGGGCCTGAAAATGCGGCGAAATGGATCCTGTAAAGGATGGTACGGCAGTGTATGCTTCGCGCTCGACTTGGCGGGGGCACTGCCGTGCCCCTAGATAGTAAAAATAAAAATAATTTATTTATTGTTCTTCATAAAAGGAAGTACAAAACCATCTACAAACTAAGCACAAATTCCAATAAAAAGAATCTATTTGAGAGACTGGTCTTGCCTGACTTGCTTGAAGCCTGAGTGACAAGTAACTAGCCTTTTACCAACTAAAACTAAATTACCATATAAACAGTAAATTCAAATTCGAATGGACAGAGTTGTAAAAGTTTTGTAAAGAGCGTATTTGTTTTGCGTGTGTGACAGTGAGTGTTTGAGTGTGTGGTGTGTGTGTGTATGTACATAAATTCATGTATACCTTATGACCTCCAACTTGTCCCAGCGATGTTGAATATAAAACCTTTCATTGTCATTAATCTCTCGAAGATTGTGGTGAGTCCGATCCGAAGACGGTATAGATGATGAACAATACAGTGCCATGATCCGTAGCGTAAAAGATGGCAGGCCACCGAAGTAGTTAACTAAGTAACCAGAAATCACCATCTGAAGTGCGACACAATTGCGCTCCTACAAGAATTAGGCGATACATCAATTATGATAATTATAATAAACGCACATAATTCGGACCAAATATATGGAAAAAAAAATCATAATAGTCTCTTCATCAGTAAATGTACTCTCTCTTCAACTATCGCAGTCCACTGCTGGACATAGGTCTCCCCCATTTTGCGCCAAGATATCCCGGTCCTCGCTTTTTCATCATAATAGTAAAAGTCTCATTGCAGGAAATAGGCCTTCCGCATGGCATAGGTATGGGAGAGCAAAGATCTATATTGAAGGAAGGAGTAGTCCCGACGATATCTTAAAGTGTCCTCCAAGCATGGAATCATTTTTATTTAGTGATAGTCGATTAATTTAACCTATAATGCCTAATCTAACTATTGAAAATCTAATAAAAAAGATAAAATTGTTCGGATGATGTATTTTACTGGCTAAGGTAAACAAGACGAACAGAAAATCAAGGAAATGTAAAACTACACCATTTCTTCGTTTCCTTATTATTAAAATGGTTAAAAGCTACGCTGTAATTACGGTAAATTCAATCACAGCAGTTGTTATAACTATTGTGTAACCTGTATGCTACGATGATGATTCTCTAAAAATATCCTACAGAATAAATGAATGTTCCGAATGACTTTTCTCCTCAATTGGCGCCCATTTGCCAATGAGATTGTGCATAGATGGCATCAGAACCCTGTCCGCGAACTTGAACTACACGGCACGCGCACACCAATTGCCATCCACCCTAGAAAATCAACACCAGTGTTATTCGAAACCGATAGCTGCTTACTGACTACCGCCGACAGACAAATAAGAAGCTTTTAGTAGAAGCAGTTATTCTGAGTCTCTAACCTTTTGGTAGTAGAAATTTCGTTTCAGTCATAAGGTTCTTAGTTGGTGGTAGACTCGGTTCTGAGTCGTCTAAGTAGGTACCACCGCAGTGCCAGATATAGTCCCGTGAAACAGGAGTGTTTTGTACTTCTGTGTTTTGGGATGAGGGCACTGTAGCTAGTGAAATTACCGGTTATTAGAGACCTATCACCTGTTGTATTGGGTGTCGGGCGTAGTGCGGCATGTGGAAATTAATTACTGTCCATCAGTTAGGTCTCTATCGAGGCCGATCTGTCATGGTAAGGCGTATCACGTACCGTCAGGTGAGCGTCTTAACCGTCTTGTACACTTGGTAACATTAAAAAAATGTAACGTCATGATTGAAATTTAACAAGACACTGATAAATTGGACACTAGGAACATAATTTAGAACTTTAGCTAAATATGGCTGAAGAAACGAAAACTTTGTCAATATAAAAACACTATAAATTCATTACATAGTTGAACGATATATTTCCTTGAAATGGAGGAGCCTTAGTAAAAATATGCAATATTATATATACGTACTACATAGTTTTTGCTCGTATGTATTACATTGTGGTTACTTTAGTATTCGATGAGAAACTTGTAAAAGTGTTTAATATCTATTTAAACCGTTGCTTTAGATATACAAACAGTTGCCGTCAGAAAACTTAAATATGAAACACCTTGAATAGAATAATTTAATTTTGATTTCATGTTATATTCTGAAAAATATGCCTGTACTCACAAAATGGGCGGCCATCGGCAGCAAATACGACACAAGGGCGTTGCTGAGGAGGCAGATCATCAGCAGACATTTTCCGCCAAATTTTGCAGCCAATTCTCCTCCCGGGAACTGGCTCACCACGTATCCCCAGTTGAAGGCTGATAGGATGACGCTCTGCTGCTGAATACTCCAGTCGAATGACTGATACAAAATGATAGCACCATGAGAAGAAACCCAACGCAACTTAATTCACCTTATATAATTCCTTGCAAATTAATACAAGCCATACTAGATATTTTTAGTCCGAGTAAACATTTTATTGGACGACCTCGAAAGCGACTGAAGTTGTTTAAAAAATAAAAAATACACATAATAATAAATAAATATCCACTGACATTCACACAGCGCCATCTAGCCCCAAGTTAAGCGTGAAGCCTGTATTATGGGTACTAAACAACGGATAAACATACTTATCTAATTTTTTTTTGTAAATGCATACATTATATATACAAAACACCCAGACCATTCCAAACAGACATGTTCAGGCACACAAATGTTTGTACTGTCCGGGGATCGAACCCGGAACCAATCGACCTCTCAACCGCAACACCAAATGGGCCGTCAAAATTTACATAACTTTCGACTTGTTCCAGACCCATGCCAAGCCCAAGTTGAGATTACCAATAATTTGAATTTATACGAAAAAGTTACTAGTCATGTATATATTATATTTTATCTTATCTAATGGCTATATCTTAACAAGATACCGATAATTTTATCTTAAACAAGATTACATAAGTTATGTTTTTCTCTAAGAGGTAGTAATAATTGTGAACGCAAAAATGATGTTGCGAAAAATTCATCATCGGTTTGTTATCCATCGGTAGGTATACTTTATCAGACATTTCAAAAGCAATGGTTCAACTATCAGTGACGTTTACTACCAGTAGTGACTAGTAACAAATCGAATTTGTCAAAATTCTTCTATTTTCGTGAGACATAGATCACAATTACCTCAAAGATAAGTGCCATCAATGCTAGTATTAACTTTGTAATGGCATTTATAAAAAATATTAAATTTATACCAATTTAGTAGAATTGGTAATAAATAATAATATTTAAGTACTGCTGTTGTGTGATCACAAGTTTGTCTAGTGCGTGAGGGGTTCATAAATGAAAATTCAAAATGGGTCACTGCAGGACATAGACCTTCCCATATGACTTTACGGAGTTTGGACCGCCACGGGAGTAGTAAGCTTGGTGTTTGTTAAGGACATCCATCTAAGATAGTATCAGATTTAACGTGCCTCCAGATGTATGGTGAGACCGTTGCAGTAAACATTTACTTGCGCGATTTTGATACGACTGTGCTACCCGCTACACTATCGATCGATTCGGGTGAACAGAAACAGCTACACAAAATCTAAATCTATATATATCCTCCGATGCCTAGTTAATATCACCGTTAGAATAATACGTATAGGTATACTAACATTTTCACTTTCAGGACTAGTCATGGCCACCACAGCTATGCTGATGTTGACTCTAAATGAGAAACCAATGCTCATTATGAGAAATAGCATGAATATTTGTATGTGACGGAACCCGCTCTGCCCCCTGTTGACAAAAAAAGGATTCATTAAAACGATAATATAAAATCATTCTCTATTGATAAATCATTGCCTATCCTATGACATACGAACAGGCGTCCTTGGAAAAGAGCGTATTTCCTTTTAGCTGGCATTTATATGTCCATTAGCATTGCAAATGTATATCGAGAGAATAACCAATAGCGCCACAAAACACATGTCGCTCCGCGCAAAAAAATCCTAAAAATTGGTTAAAGTGCTCAAACTCTCTTCAAATTCAGTGTAGTGATCGAAGCATCCGGACAAGTGTGCGCCGTACCTCAAACCGTTCCGGAGATACAGGAACCCACCCACTACAGCATAAAAATCTAAAAAAATCACTTGATTGCATGATAAAATCAATAAATTCTGAACTATAGATCAATACCTAAAAGGAAACAAAAAGCATCTTGGAAGCATCTGAATATCTAATAATGTACATACAACTGACAAAAGTTGGGTGCTTAATAGTGAAGCGACTAAACATAGCAGCTTTCGTACAGTACTAAGCATAAATCTAGAAGTTGATTACGCTGAAGAACAAGACCTGGTAACTTGAACTCAAACCAAAGAAAAATATAAAATCAAAAGCATCTCAAAATGATAAGCGATAGTTAATATAGGGCTTGTTAATAATATTGAATTAAAATATCTAAGGTTTATTTGGAATTTATTCTAGACTAAGCCCTTTCTCTTCACAAGGCGATAACTTAAGACACCTGGTGCCTGAGCAAGAAAAGTTTATGGGTACTTAAATTAAAGTGGATATTACACAGGGATCCATTTTAGGGCCGTATTTTTCCCCAAATAAATAGGGATATTATGTTGATAAAATTACTAAAATTCAATAGCTTATGCCAAATTTCTTAATCGAAATAAATAATGAAATCATATTTTTGTCCTTCAAAAAAAGAGCGTACACACTTTTAAAGGGCCGGCAACGCATTTCTGGGACCTGTGGTCTTACAAATGTTTATGGGCGGCGGTGTCACTTACCATCAGGTGAACCGTATGCTCATTTGCTTCCTGTTCGATAAAAAGAAAGTAGTTTTGAAATACAGCAATCTACCATAATATTACATTTTAATAACATTAAATCATCATTTCATTCATTTAATCATTTGATAGTCCTAGTAGGATTTTCCCGCTGCCATTTTATTTTTGCTTCCGAGCTTTGTTTGTCCCTTTTGTTCTCTCAAGGATATCCTGAATTTCGTTCTCAAAGTATATAAAACACTTAATTAGGTCTTTTATATAACGTACTACACCGACCTAACCATGATAATAGTTGCTTTTAATTTAAAATGTACTTATTCAATAAAATAATTAATATTTATTCAATTTAGGTCCATGAAAAACACTTCTACACTTCTACAACAACTCTACCACTGCTTCGGACTGTTTTTATTTCTATCAAGAAAAATTCAACACTATTTTAAAATAAATAAAGCGAGGTAAATACGAAGTTAAATAAATGAGCGATTGCAGCACCGTGATCATTTTATTTACATACAACTTCGTATTTCTGCTTAAACAAATGCGAAATCAAATATTAAAACTCACTGTAAGTTTCTTCGGAAAGGCCATTTTCTTTAGCTGACATTGTCGGTTCGAGCGTTTGTTTTCTTTTGAGTTCAGAAATGTTGAATCCAAATTGGCGGATCAGCTCTCAGTGTTATCTTTAGATAGCGGTGATATAATTTCATTGATAACATCTTCAAATTCACGTGTGTGGTAACTACTGAGTTTCAAGTGTATTGTAATTTTTATCAGTATACGTCAACGTCGTGTTTTAAAAAATTGGATTAGGATAATAACTTGCCTTACTTATTTTAATAGGATGTCAATATGGACTGCTGGACTTAGGGTCTTGCATCCCACAGTACAACTTTCCATAATCTTTACGTTTAGAGAAAACAGTACTCAAAAAAAGTTAGTTGTAGGAATGATTTCATAAAGATTTATTTGAATACTAACATTGAGATATATCATAAGTAAGTAAGTATAGTATTGATAAGCTGAGAGCAAAGATTTATGTTAATTTTATCAGGCAATGATTTGCAGAATAACTTTAAAATACATGACACTCGTATGTATGTATGTACGCGTATGTCTGTACGTAAAACTTTTACATAATTTTTTTTTCAACTTAGATCCGTAAACAACACATGATCTCAAATATACTCCTGATGTTCTTATGGTTTGGAGTGTGATTTTTTTTCTAAGAATATTTTATATTGGTATGGCGTATCTTAACGTCTTTGTATTTAAGGGATATGAAGATGCAATATCGAGCCTTAGGGGTGGGAAGATTTGGCGGCGCAGCGCCATGGATGGCACCGGCTTGTTCTGAGGCAGGTTTTTGTGGACCAATCCTAGGCTAGACTAGGCCCGCGGGGGGGGGGGGGGGGGCTACGGTTAAACTAAGTTATATGGACAGAGTTGTGACTAGTGGACGTAAAGACTGATGATAATGAAACCAAAAATGGCTCTTTCAATAATATAAATAAATAAATAAAGCTCACGCCTTGGTCCCCGAGGAGTAGGTAGAATTGATGGAACGCCACTTTGCGCGGTCCTGACATACTTCCCTAGCTTCATTCACATGCATCAATCTTTTCATACAAGCTCTTTTATTCCTTTTACTTGGGTACCCAACCTTCTTAAGAACTTGACCAATTTGTCAAGGTAATAATATAAAAATAGTATATAATATCTACGGCAAACCTATGTAGGTAGACCTGAAGGCTGTGGAAATAGCTACGTATTTACAAGGTGGTAGACACGGTACTGAGCCGTCTAGATAGGTAGGTAAAAATACCGGGTATACGAGGCCTAACATCTGTCATCTCGGGTGACGGACGCAGGGAATTATCGACGCAAATTAATGACAGCCTACTGTTATAAATTTCCTTTAATACTGCATTTGTCATGGTCAGGCGTATCACTTACCACCAGGTGAGCGAACTGACCGTCTTGTTCTCTCACGTAAAAAAATACACTGTTATCCTAAGAATTATGTGGGATAGGTTCGAACAAATAAATAAAAACACTAAACGTTTCATGAAAATATTATTTAATAGCTTAACAAATAGACAACCAAAGATCGACCAAGAAAATAAATTCTTAAAATTCAACATTTTATTTATAACAATTTATAAATACTTATATTCAAATTATCATACCTTTAATTATAACTATCACATAATAATGCACTGTTCATTTATAAATATTGATGTATTTTTTTCACTTAGTTAATAAAAGTTAAATGTTATATTAAGTGGCATGAGAAAAGAGGTTACATATATATTTTTATTTGAATAAATGAACATTAATTAATGTCCAATGTGGTCTACAACTACTTTGTACTAATGTTTTCTATAAGGTCATTCTAATTTTTGTAAAAAATATATTAAAGTTTACAACATACAAATACACCATATTTCATGTTGCTTGTAACAAAATACATAATATGTTACGAAAATATGTGGTCAATGACAGCTCGTAGTCCAAGATTCATGTCATTCACACGCCATTTAGCCCCTATTTAATACAGCGCTTGTCATTAAAAATCAATACAGTGTCTATTTGAAAATACATTATCTTACACGCAAATTCAATCTGTATAAACAAGAATGTTCACACACAAGTGTATAAGTTAAAGCCCAGAACCCATGACGTATTGGCTGACATCTTAACCATTACACCAGATGAGTTATCAGTCATCATTTTGTTTGTTGATTATCTCTCGTTATTGCACACAACTAAAAGTTGTCTATACCACCTTTTCTAGCTTCTGTTCAACAGCGGGTTCTGAAAGGAAATTAAATTAATCATTATCAGGAACATGTCAGCTTGATAATATATGTATATATACGCTGATGCCGTTAATTTTAAAATGCGCTATAATGTAAAATCGTTCATCATCTCAGCTCATTATATCTCCCCACCGAGGAGCACGAGCCTACCCGTAAAGGGTGTACAGGCCGTAGTCGTCCACGCGGGCCCAGTGCGGCTTGGTCTACTACAAGCACACCCTTTGAATCTCTTCGCAGGCGTGCGCAGGTTTCCTCACGATGTTTTCCTTCACAGTAAGAGCGTCGGGTAAACGTTCATATAATTTTTCGAAAACACAACATTGAGCCACCGACAAAAAAAATACCTGAACTAAAATCTAATGTTGACTGGGGCTCACTGCCAACACTTAAAATAGTTATACAAATAATGGTACTTCGGCCTTGACAATACGAATGGCGACGTATCATTATAGTAACACTTTTGAAAGAGATGGCGAGGCGACAGGCTACCAAGCCCTCCCCCCCACCCGCGCAACACCCTAAGCCGAGGTTTGAGTCCCACTCTAGGACGCCCTTAGGCTCGTTGTGTAAATTTTAAGACTGAGAGCCATCTGCGCTCGCCACGCGCCCGGTGAAGCTGTAAAGGCATCTGCGTCAAGATGATGAGAGATCAGTTCAGATTTCTTACCAATATTATTATCATCAGATTCCGAGGCGTCGTTCCAAGTCTGTTTCTCACTGTGCGAAGATCACGTAGACAAGTTGCCACCAGATCACGAAAGATGATAGTAAGATACTCCCATGCGAGGGGTCACTCTGTGGGACATGGTATATAGTAATATCCCATCCTATTAACAGTCCACTGCTGTCATAGGTCTCCCACTTTGCGCAGAATATCCTCGTCTCACGCTTTTCTCATCCAGCCTTCACCAGTCGACCTCCCGGTCGGAAGGCAACGTCCACACATGAGCCACCGACGCTCCAACTCCAACGCCATCATAAGTTATGAATTAGTTTAAGTCATATTACCGGGTTTAAGATACCTAACATCTGTCGTCTTTAGTAATGACTGCAACGTAGTGTTGACGAGGAGTAATGATTACTCACTGTTATTAATGTCTTTTAACACTGCATCTGTCATGGTTAGGCCATGTCAAGTCATACGACTTTGCGCAGGTGAGCGTACTGATCGTACCGTTCAATACATCATAGTATTTTACTCATACACAATAGTCATAGCAGCTTTTAAAAATAGTTTTCCCTAACAAACATTCATAATACGAAAGGTAAATGCCATTTACCTCCACGCTGGGTTGGTGACTACAGTGATATTTAGTACACAGGATGGCGCTACACCTCTTGCAAAATAACTTTGTTTAAGGCTTGTCTAAAAGCGCAAACACCATTCATAATAAATAATTTAAAACTCTAAAATAAAAAGGAACTAGACTATCACATCTTATCAGCTAAAAGTTTCAAATAACTGAAGTCTAATAATTCTTGGGGAAAATCTCCGAGAGCTCAGCAGTAACGGTCTTAGACGTAATGGAGGACGGTACTCTTAGACGCTTAAACTTTAAAGATATTTTCAGGGATCCGTTGTGAGGAAAGTCGCAAGATATTGTTGTGAAATAAAAGGTTGTAAACATTCGAAACGATTGACGGATTTCAACTTATTGACGCCCCTGGGCATTAAAGAATATTCCGTCTCATTATAGCAGATACTTAATTGCATAAAATATTTAATAATTATTTGTTACTTAATAATTTTAATAATTCATAATATCCACTGACATTTATACTGCGCCATCTAGCCCCCATGAACTATTAAATTTGGCGTCTTTATAAAAAGACCTTTTAAATGGAGGGAAATTCAATTAAATTTGATATTACAATTATTTTCTATTTGCATCGCCTATTTTAAAAATGCAAAATGTTTGTTTCAAAATAATGTCGGGAACCCTGATATACGGCACATTGTACTGTCTAGACTGAACTTTTAAAGCTACAAGGATAATCCTGTAAAATTAGAAGACACATTTGTACTTTCCGTTACTCGACAGGCCCCTGTTAGGAACTAGTTTTATAGTTAAGACTTCGCAAGAGTAAGTTTCGAGGTTTACATTGAAACAATTCTTAATAATACTTTTGGTATATGAGTATAATCACGGATAATACTGAATTTTCCTTTCAATTCTTAAAGAATAGGAAACGTAATTGTATCGGTTGTCTATTAGTAAGTTATTAAGTAGTTGTCTATTAATGTCAAATTTTTATTGATAGTAAAGTTATTTGTCTGTTCCAACAGATTACAATTAATATTTGTATTCATTGCGTTGTTAAAATTTGTTCAGTTTATTAATGTGCATCTTTTCAATGTTGGAAAAATTAATTTCGGTATCCAATTCAAGAACTTGTTATAACAAGCGACTGTTTTACGATCGATGATTTGCCATCTTAGTATTGACATCCTATTGGGCAGTTCCAAGAGTCAATTGCGAATGATAGTAAAATAAAATAATACTTCTTTAAACTACTACTAACTACGGGATTTCATATGCAAGTGCGGTTGCGGCATTCCTATCCGCAGTCTGCGTGCGCCCGTGAAAACCATCCAACACTTAACCCTTAAGTAAAATTTGAACGTAAATAACTACTTACTACTGAATTACTACGGGGATTTCATGTTCTAGAATTTTTGCATTCCCTATCTGCGGTCTGGCTGCGCCCGTGAAAACCATCCAACACCATAAACTCTTTGAACGCCAATGATACCTAAAGACGTCAGAAACAATAGATTTTCTACTGTTCCGGATTCCTGGCATTCAAAGGGTTAAAGACTGCCCTAACCGGAGATTCACTGGACACTCTCTGAGTTCGCTCTCTCCTGATGCTGACGCAGCCCAATGGGTGGAGTACTTTGATATTCGCTTGTAGGTATAAGAGTTTACTTGCATGTTCTTGGGAACGAGTTGGAAATGATGAAATGCCATACGAATATATAAATTGTCTACTTTAAACAGTAATAACTATAGTTAGTTTGTAACTTCTTAGAAATACAACGATACATTGTACGAATCTGGGGCTCACCGCCATCACTTGAAATAGTCTCATCGACGTCCCCACCGAGGGTCACGGCCTACCCGTATAGGGTGTATAGGCCTTAGTCGTCCACGCGGGCCCAGTGCGAGTTGGACGACTTCACGCACAACCTTTGAACCTCTTCCCAGGCGTGCGCGGTTTCCTCACGATGTTTTCCTTCACCGTAAGAGCGTCGGATAACGTTGCGTCGGATAACGTGTTCGGAACACATTGGTACCTGGCGGGATTTGAACCTGCGCCCTCCCAATCGCATGGCAATAGCCCACACTAATGAGCTACCGACGCTCTTAAAATAGTATTACAATAATATTTCTTCGCCTTTTCTGGTGCAAAAATGCTGACTCATCAATACTGTTTTAGGAGACACCGGGATCTGATCCGTCGGAATAAGTTAAAATAGAAAAGTCACAATAAATTAGGTACATACCTGATCTGTCAGAATGACGCCAGCTACCAGCGGTGCTATTATCGACACGAAGTTAGCGATACAATTAGTGATTCCCATCAACGTCCAGCAAAGTTAGGCGCCATATCTATATGTACTAGCTGTTGAATAAATACAGATTATCTTAGCAAAGAATCACCCTTAGAGTTAAAACTGACATGAGTTTATCCATGAGAACTAATGTCCCGACATAGTCCGCCGGATCAGCAAGTTGTAGTGGCAGTGGGCCGGCCATTTCGCAGAACCGATGGATGGTACAGACGAGTTCTGGAGTGGAGACCAAAGAATGCGGGAGAACCATGTCCCCAAAAAACCCGCCCAATAGTCCTCCCAAGACGTTAACTAAAGATATTTGGCGTTGCACACTAGGAGCGTCTTTAGTTATTTGGCAAAACAAAATATAAACTTGTGAAATTGCGAACATGGTTTGATTCATATTAAAGGCAACAACTCTTCAAATGCCGTACTCTTAGACATTTTCGATGTGTAACTTACCAAATATCCCGTGTACTGGCCAGCGTTCAATCCGACCACTAGTGACAAGATGGCGACGGCTATCGTGACGTCAGCGGGAGCATACGACAACCCGATCAAGGCTACGGCTGGTCCCCAGTGACCTTTGAAATAAATAAATAATGATGAATAATAATGAATATCCACTGACATCCACACAGCACCATTTAGTTCCAAACTAAGCATTTAACCTGTAATATGGGTACTAAACAACGGATAAGCATACGTACGTTATTTTTTGTAAACACGAACATATTTTACATATAAAACACCTAGACCAATACAAACAGACATGTTCATGTACACAAATGTTTGTACTGCCTGGGGATCGATCACGGAACCCTTGGTGCAAGAGCCGAGATCTCGGTCGTCAAACTTTTGAAATAGGAACACATTATTAAATAGAATTTCACTTTCTTCTATTTCCACTTTCTCATTATTTGGGGTAAATAACAGCTCTCATACGCTAGAGCAGTTGATCCTGTGATGATCTTCAAACCCACTATATCACCATGTACTAAGCGGATGACCCCTCATTTTTGTTAAAACACACAACATTTTTGCGAAAGGCCGCAAATAACTTCGACGCAGATTGATCCCTAGTGCATCCTAAATCCATCAGCTATCTGCGACACCATCTATCATCCATCCAACCATGGTAAAGTTGAATGAGTTTATAGATGCATGAATGGACGTCCCTTAAAACATAATATAACGGCAGGACCTTACCAATGGAGTTCGATATCTTTCTGCACGCTGTGATGCTGAGCCACTTTTTCTTCAGAATGTAGTCGGATAAGAAGCCAAGCGGGAAGCTCATCAAGTACATTGCGAGGTAAGGCAAGGCGGACATCACTCCATTCTGTAATAATATTTCATCATCATCAGCTCATTAAACATCTTCACCGAGGGGCACGACCGCACGAGCCTACCCGTATAGGGTGTATCGGCCTTAGTCGTTCACGCGGGCCCAGTGCGGATTGGACGACTTCACGCACCCTTTGAATCACTTCGCAGGCGTGCGCAGGTTTCCTCACGACGAAAACACATTGGTACGTGGTGGGATTTGAACCTCAGCCCTTCCGGTAAGAGGGCGACACTCCACACCATTGAGCCACCGCGGCTCTAATAATATTTACATTTCATCATTATACATTTATTGTTTTGACGACTGTTGTGGTATCATTTGCTCCTGTTTAAAATTCATCGGTCCATCGGGCCGGTGGGTGTCCTACGCTACGCTTTCTAAGACGTTGTCTCTACTCCAGAATTCATCAGCTCCAACAGCCATTGCTTCTTAATACGTAACGACCTACTGCCACATTACTTACTGATTCGACGGGCTATGTCAGTAACTTTAGTTTTGTTATGGATAACGACGTTTCTGATTTTACCCTTAAGACAGACCCGGAGCATGGCTCGCTCCGTTGCCTGTTGAGTGACTTTAAACTTGTAATCTAATTCGCGCACTTTAGTTTTCTTACCGATAACATCGTTTCTGATTTTATCCTTATGAGTGACTCCGAGCATGGCTCGCTTCATTGCCTGCTCAGTGACTTTAAACTTGTGAACTAATCCGGCAGTTAGTGTGCATTGCATGAACAACCATGACAGACATGACAACCTTATTGTAAAGAATATTCAGTCTTACCGATGTGATGTCAACTCCGAGTATCTGCTTCATGTACGACGGCATCTCCGTCATTAGGGTCCAGAAGCCCCAGTTCTGGCCGCAATGCGCTATGATCAGCGAAATAAATGGTAATGATGTCGCTATCGCCTTCCATGGTGTTTTTAATTTCTGTGAATTTATACTTTTGGTTAGAAAATGTTCGAGGAATATTATACTATCTACCAATTATTGGGCACGATTCGTAAGTTCGATTGGTTATACTTCAATCGCGTATACATGCTGTGTGGCATGATCTTTGCTAATATCTTTAAAAAAATTACTCTGAGAACCTTACTTAATCCTTAATTTTGTATTAGATCGAAGACTCGTTATATTTCCAAATTATTAACTGCTGCAAATCGATGGCCTTTGCAGCTTCGGCGAGCAATTGGTGAATGCAATTGGCTCTCAGCTTTAGAAAAATTGGCCAAGCGCGAGTCGGACTAACACGTGGAGGGTTCCGCAGCAGCAAGTGACGTAAAATAAAATTATTTTATTTACATAGGCACCTACTAAAGCTTTAATATGAAAAAATAGTGGTTCACCGTTTATGACGTATAAAAAAAACTACACACCAGAAATCGTTCAAACTAAATTTTGTTGTTAGATTTTGTGGTCATGTACATCATACATTTTTTTCGATTTTATCAACCCCATAGTTTAGAAATTAGAGGGGGGGGGGACACTTTTTTCTACTTTGGAAGTGTCTCTCTCGCAAATTATTGAATTTATAAAAAAAAATATTAAAAACCTTAATACCATTTTTAAGATCTACACATTGATATCCCACACGTGGGGTTACGATGAAAAAAAATTTTGAGTTTCAGTTCAATGTAAGGGGAACCCCAAAATATATTAATATTTTTTCAAGTTTCTTATTAAAACCTAATAGCGGTTTACAGAATACATATACTGTGTAGTGCTTATAGTTTTGGAGAAAAAAGGGGTTGTGTTATTCGGACGGACGGACGGACAGACAGACAGACAGACTTGACGAATCTATAAGGGTTCCGTTTTTTGCCATTTGGCTATGGAACCCTAAAAAGGATAATTATTTTGTAAATTAAAATTTTAGTTCAGAAGTCTTTTTGGCCTTGTCACAAAAACTATTCACGATTACAATAAACGCTCATACCTACACTTATAATCAAATTCTCTCATATCGTTAAGGATTTCAAATCACCAACCTTTGGCTCAGTCACATGTCCCAAAGAAGTCTGAATATAAAGCCTCTCTTCAGCGCTGATTATGGAAGAGTTCTGCGGAGATGTGGACCCAATAAATACGTAGACCACAGTCCAGATGGCTCCCAATGCGCCGTTCACGTAGAATATCGCTGGCCAACCCCAGTATTCAGCGATAAAGCCTGACGCCATGAGTTGTACAGCAGTACCTAATTGACCACCTGGAAAAAAGCATTTGTATAATTGATAATCGATATTTTAGTGGTTTTTATGTAAAGACTCTTTCAGAATAGAAAACTAGAGGATATTTCAAAACAGTAAGAACTCTTTGCTTCTCACGTCGCATTTTTCATGTAAGCTCATCACTTTGTCCTGATGTCTTATCGACCATGGAACTGGGGATTCTATATAAGACTGACTGCATTAAGTCATCAATAAGCTCTTTTTGTATACTATTGTAATTTAAGTTATCAATTATCTCGGTCGTACCGCTCTACGTCAATTTGTAACAATCGCTTAGACTGTGCGCACTTTTCCTAAACCCTTCCTTACATTTCTCTAAAATCTTAGGATACGTCCAATCGTTATTCTTGGAAACTATGTATCGTTTCAAAATATGCAAGCACTGCTATCGCTGGAAGTGTTGTCGGTTTTAATTACCATAAACTTATAAATGCGAAAAAAAAGGTTAAATTTCGAAAAGAAGTAAAATACAACTTTGGTGTAAAATACACAATTTAGACCATTAAATTGGTCTAAATTGTGTAATATTTTTATTACGAATATAAAAGCATACAAACATTAATTTCAATTTACCTGAGTATATAATTGTGCCAAGCCTGCTCTTCTCCTCCAGTGGTATCCATTTCCCGATCAGATGATGTGTTGAAGGGAAAAGAAGTCCTTGCGATAATCCCTGCAGCACTCGACAGGCACACACCAGTTGCCATCCTCCCTGCAAAATATCTTAGGTCTACACTTTAGTTATGATTGAATTTTTACATAAAAGGCAATAGTATACACACTTTTGTCTTTTTTAAGCGAAAATTTAGTCGTGTTTGTTTAACATCGAAAATTAAACCGTGATCTGCCACTGCTGATCGTATGATTCTAAGTCGTTTAAGTAGGCATCATGACTATACCAGATATCTTCCCGTGAAATTTTTGTGTTTCGGAATGAGGGCACTGTAGCTAGTGAAATTCCCGAGCCCAACTAGCTGTCGTCTCGGGTGTTGGTCGCAGTGCGGCATTGATGGAGAAAAATAACTGTCTGTTGTTGGTCTCCTTCGATGCTATTCTGATATGGTCAGGCGAATCACTTACCATCAGGTCAGCGTCCTGACGTCTCGTATCATAAAAAAATGAAATGATATATTCATTCGACTTACATAATAAGCACCAATCGGTATAAGCAGAGACACAGCGGAGTTTATACCAACACAGACGGTGACTAGAACCTTCCCTCCGAACTTGGCGGCCAGCTCACCCCCCGGGATCTGCAGCACCACGTAGCCCCAGAAAAATGACGACAGAATCACGCTCTGCCGCTGAGAATTCCAGTCGAAGCTCTGTAATTAGAAATAATCATCAATATTAAATGATAAAGTGTAGCTGCTAATGAATTTGCGTATTTGCTTAAAACGCGGGCTAGCTACTGAATGTGGTGAACTAGATGTCGTCTAGGAAGTACCACCGCAACAGTGTCAGATGTCGTCCGGTAAGAAAATTCCCGGGTATAGGAGACCTACCATAATTATGCTGTCTGACACCTGACCGACACCAGGTCGGGCGCAGTGCGCATTGACGGAGAATAATAACTGTCTATCAGATGTTGGTCTCCTTCAATGCCGCTCTGTCATGGTCAGGTGTATCACTTACCATCTGGTGAGCGTTTTGACCGTCCTGTACACTTTAATAATAATATAATAACTCGATACCAATATGTTGCCCCCTGTTGCCAAACTGCAGGCGACTATTAAGGAGCCCATCCAGCCGCGGCGAGTCACCGCCTGCCGCAATTTTACTGTGAGACTAGTTTGGTGGTAGGCATCCGTAGTCTTTCCCATAGCTCAGATTTCCAGTCCACGAAAATCCAATTCCATAGCCCAGTATCCTAGTTTCCACACATTTGGCTTCAGCCCCACACATGCCTTCCAAAGGACCGAGCCACTGTTTGATCCGTGAATCGTCTCGTGTCCCTGTAGGTTCGCACGGTCCCTATTCGCGTAACCGGCGTTTGCCGGACCGCTTTTTTCCCCAAACATATGTTAGGCTACCAAGCCCCCCCCCCCCTCCCGCAACGCCATAAGTCAAGGTTCGAGTCCCAATCGGGGACGCCCTTAGGCTCGTTGTGTAAATTATAAGGCTGAGAGCCATCTGCGCTCGCCAATTGCCAAGTGAAGCTGTAAAGGCCATCTGCGGCCAACAGCAGTAGTCAGTTCGAAAAAAAAAAAGACATTACTTCCTTTCCTTAACCGAGCACGTCCAATGTCATTGACCCGTCACAGATGTTGCTTGCGGAAGTTACCTTGCCGGTCAACTGGAGACGTCCTTAAACCTTACTTGGAAGGTTGTTGGCTATCGTGTTTATGAACTGGTTGACCCAGTAATGCTTGACTTGTATAATATCTCTATTGATTATCTGCAAGTTGCGAATATGAAAGGACCATGCGATATCAGTTTTGTAGTTACTTTGTATTTGTAGTTGTCTCGTTGTGTGACTTTTTCAAGTTTTGAAAGATTATTTCGTGCTCCGGGCGGCACTTAAGCCGTCGGTACCGGCTATATTCTCAGGATGGTAGTCATTACGCGGTCTCCACTTCAGAACTCGACTGCCCCAACGGTCATCGGTTCTGCGACATACGTGACCAGCCCACTGCCACTTCAACTTGCTGATCCGGCGGGCTATGTCGGTAACTTTAGTTATCTTACGGATTAAATCATTTCCAATCTTATCCCTAAGGGAGATTCAAAGCATAGCTGAATAATAGTGAAGTAACTGTAACCATAACCCTAAGTAGTAGCACAATTCTCAATCACTACACGACACAAGACAAAACCTATTTTATGAAATAATATTGTTTCATTGATTGAAATAATAATCTATGGCTCAAGAAAATACTACTTGAGGATCTTGAGATCAATGATATTCTGTATATATAAAGGCAGATACGCTATCCGTGCACCAAAAACGAACCGCCGAAGAGAGTACAGTTTGTACTCTTTTGTTTAGGTTAATGTACGCTCATTCGAAATATGTGTATATGTGCTGTCGCTGCATTCCGAACACTTTTCAATTGTTTTGGGATCATATCACGAATCTATACTTTTTTACATAATTGCTTGAGATATATACTTTTGACATTAATGGTGAACGTGAATTAAATAATATTTGTCACAAGTATAAGGCAAGTCTGATACAAGTATGGAGTAAACAAATAAAGATTGCAAACAACGACTTGTGTAAATAATTGCCTTTCCGAGACGATATTTATCGTTTACTATTAGAGATGTATTGATACAAGCAGTATCGGATTATGGATTTAATTTATTTTGCTAGGTGGTAGACTCCAAACTAAGTCGTCTACATAGGTACAATCGCAGTGTAAAATCGTCTCGTGAAATGGAAGTGTTTTGCACTTTTGCACTTTTTCAGGACGAGGGCACTGTAGCTAGTGAAATTACCGGGTATAAGATACCTAACATCTGTTGTCTCGGGTGACGGGCGCAGTGCGGCATTGATGGAGGATAATAACTGTCTGTCAGTTGTTGGTCTCCTTTAATGCCGCTCTGTCATGGTCTGGCGTATCACTTACCATCAGGTGAGCGTCCAGACCGTCCTGTACACTTATAACATAAAAAAAGTGGAAATTATATATTAGTAGTAATAAAATTTCACAATTTGATTGCTTTCCGGTTTTTGTATTTTAAACAGAAACAAATGAACTTTGTCAGAAATTAAACATAGAAATTAAAATTTATAATTTGCTGCTTATATTTGGGACTGCTGTTGAAAACCTGCATCACTTCTGGCCTTATTTGTATAAAATTACGTTGTATTATCGCAAAAAGCCCGAAATTATGTTAATTCACTTAAAAACCTTTTTGTTTTCTCTAAATAATTTCTGCGGCATATTTTTGGGGAACCAAACTCAAAATTCCAACTCAGTTTTCACAATCTCATCGCTATTTACACAATTTTGGTGAATATTTTTCAAGATAAATAAATAAATATCCACTGACATTCACACAGCGCCATCTAGCCCCAAGTTAAGCGTGAAGCCTGTATTATGGATACTAAACAACGGGTCTATCCGTTGTTTGTATATATACTTACATTTTTTTTTGTAAATACATACATATTATACATAGCAAACACCCAGACCATTACAAACAGACATGTTCATGCACACAAATGTTGTACTGCCCGGGGATGGAAACCGGAACCCTTGGTGTTGCAGTCGATGTCACAACCGTAACACCAAATGGGTCGTCAAAGATGGAGCCCGAAGCATTTTTGAAGGAATGCATTTAACTGGTGTAGCGAATGTTGAGGGTCGATACGGTATTATATACCAGTACGACTTCACCCATTGCTCAGAGTTTGAGATACTTTTTAAAGTACAATATAAATCGATTTAACCTGTAGGTGATGATAGTTACAGATGCATTCTGAAAGACACAATAGTTTGTTGCTGAGCTTGAGAGTGTCATTGGCGTTCTAAAGGTAAAAACGCATACACGGTTATCAAAATTGTGATTGCTATAATCAAAAATTGGCCAAGCGCGAGTCGCCCGTGGAGGGTTCCGCAGCAGCAAGTAACATGAAATAAATATTTTTTTATTTACTTAGGCACCTACTACAGCTTTAATACGAAAAATAGTGGTTCACCGAATGCATATATTTACAAAGTTTGGATAGTGTAACGCTTATAGTTTCGGAGAAAAAGGGTGTGACATACGGACGGACAGACAGACAGACTTGACGAATCTATTAGGGTTCCGTTTTTTGCCATTTGACTACGGAACCCTAAAAAGGTTAATTTGAGCACAGGTGATAGGACTTCGATATTATATGTACACAAACCACTATGTGTGCTTTGAAATCTTCTCCAACCTAATACTAGTTGGGGATCGGGATCATCACTATCAGCTCATTAAACGTCCCCACCGAGGTGCACGAGCCTACCCATATGCGGGTGATTAGGCCTTAGTCGTCCAGTGCGGGTTGGACGACTTGAGGCTCTTCGCAGACGTGCGCAGGTTTCCTCACGATGTTTAACTTCACCGTAAGAGCATTGGATAACGTACATATATTTTCGAAAATTCGGAAACACATTAGTACATGGCGGGATTTGAACCTCAGACCTCCCGGTAGGAGGGTAACAGTCCTTACCACTGAGCCACCGAAGCTTGGGGATCGGGATATCTGGCGCAAAATAGAAGAGATCAAATTTAACGCTCTCATTGTTTTAGATTAAATAGATATACAATAAATATATGCGTATGTTTTTTTTACTAAAATTGTAGTCACTAGCTGCATACACCGTTATGGATTTCCCTCAGAAACTATTCATAAATTATTAACCAAAATTTGTGTTTTAATATATAGAGCGTCGGTGGCGCAATGGCGTGGACTGTCGCCCTTCTACCGGGAGGGCTGGGGTTCAAGTCCCGCCACGTACCAATGTAATTTCGAAAAATATATGTACGTTATCCGACACTCTTACGTCCAATCCGCACTGGGCCCGCGTGGACGACTAAGGCCTGAACAACCTATACGGGTAGGCTCGTGCCCCTCGGTGGGGACGTTTAATGAGCTGATGTTGATGATAGTGTTTTAATAGCTACAATGTCCCCGTATCATAAACATCAACCTCAAATACATGGCCGCTCGTAAATCCGGCAGAATGGGAGAGATCTATGTTCAGCAGTGTACTGCAATAGTTTGGAACGAACAAGAGTTATTTTAGTATGTTTTGATGTCAACACTATACAGAAAGGTCCTCATTTGGAACTAACAAATCAACCAAAAATGTGTTTTAATAGCTATAGTTTCCGAACATGGAAATCAAATACATGGCGCCCGTAAATCCGGCGGATTGCAGACGCATGGCTGCGCGCACCGCAGCTGCCAATCAGCGAGCTGGCACTAACCACCGAACGCGAACTAATAACATGGACTACATCTAACTTATGTAATGGATTATCAGCTTTGCTTTGGAAATGTAATGTGTGAGGATATGCGCAGATTAACAAAGTCGTAATAAATAAATATAAACTGACATTTACACAACCCCATCTAGACCTTTTTTTGTCGTCGAGAAAGGCCTCGCCTTCCACGCCGTTTAGGTATTGGCGTGGATATGTGGGGCTAGTGCTGCCAGAGATGTTGTCTTGCAGCCGTTACTCACTAAAACTCGACGCAATCCTACTTGCACCATATATGTGGAGACACGGGAAGCCGGATAGATACGGCCACATACCCACTGGTCTCAGTCCGCCTAATCGGACCCGTCAGTATGCATCCCCGGGGTGGGGATGGCGTTAGTGGTTACAAACAGAAGGGAGTCTGTGGCGTCATCCACCATAGGAGAAGG
>PQWD01000579.1:0-35550 GCA_019425675.1 Leucinodes orbonalis
TTTAAACTCTGTTATTAAAATTAAATGCTTTGTCGATGATTTCATTATAAACATTAGTTATAGTTAATTTACCATAAGATGCAACTAAGGAAAGTTTTACCAAATGATGGGCGACTTGATCCTGACGTATTCCTTCTTCTATCCCTCACTAACCCATCTACTAATCGTGGTTATCATGTTATTTCCCCCTCCGAAAACTCCGAAACTACTGAAACTATTTAAAAAGTTATTTTACCATTAGAAACCTTTCGGATGCCATAAGGCCCATAAGTTAAATTATTATTCCAGGTAAAAAAGGGAACTTAAACTCTTAATAAACGCTTGAAGCCGGGGTGGACCGCTAGTTCTGAAATAAGTTATGGTAAATAGTTTATTTTATCAATGCATCCTGAACTTCAAAGTCTTTTATCGATAAGTATCGACATTTGTCTTCTTCTCAGCAACACTAATTTAGAATATTACCGAACCATTACGGTAGAAATCTCGGCAAAATTATAGTGAGTATTTCGTTTTACAAATCTGAAAGGATCTTAAAATCAGCACTATTTGGAAAGAGTCAAAATAAGCTCCATTAAATGATTCCTAATTTTAAAATAAATAATTAAACTATGTATTACGCTCTTGGTGATTTTTAAGAAACATTTTTTACGTGAGCTATTTATAATATTTTAATAAAAAATTATTTAAACAAATATCCACAGACATTAACATAGCGCATACCCCAATTTAAGCAAGGAGATTTAAAAAAGGCACTTGAAAATATACAAATTTTACATAGAAACATACGAGTCTGTATAGATATATATATATACATATTATATAATAACACATATTAAAAAACGGCATTTAACAATTCTTGTATTGCTCAGGATGGAACCCTACGTGAAAAAGCCGACTTAATCATTACATGACATGGTGTTATTACATAATATGATTATCCTGTTTCTTCAAGCCCTTATTTAGCAATGTCCACTTTAATGATATCAATGTTTATTTTTGTCTCGTTAGTCGGTTTACTTACTGTGATAATTACGAACATGTCATTGAAATATTCGTGGACGTGTGAAAGGTGATCCATTTCCAAAATAGATTTTACGGAATTAACGTGACATTTGGTAACTGAAACTTTCCCTAATTTTGTAATAAATATGAGTCCTCCAAAATACCAGCGCGTCCGCGGATATATCGATGCCATGAATCTAAATAAATTGAGCTGCAGTTAGGCCTATACAATGTTGAGGTTAATTTTATTTGACAGCTCTACTATTTTGCCGTTTTGTGTCTTGAGACTTTCTATTTTTTGCTATATTCGTCCTATCTTCTGTTCCCATTTTTGTCATTTTATTGTTGCCATGACTGTATTTTGATTGATTGATTTTATTTAAACATTTATGACCATCGCCATTTTTTTTAGCTTTGTTGGCTCAACTGTGTGGAGCGCGTGCCCCTCGGTGGGGACGTTTAATGAGCTGATTATAAGTAATTTAACCATGTTGTCTTTGTCTTTTTGTAATAACTTAGCTGTGTGATATCAATAAATGTTATTTTATTATTGACAAACTACATTGCCGCATAAGGCAACCAGAAAATAGTCCTTGTTATCATAGCATCGCAGATAAGGTTTCGAATCTACATGATTCAGAAACTAAACTAGAAATTTCGAGCGATAATACCGATTTCCAGTTAAACCACACAGCAATCGCGTTTGGAACGTATATCTCGTTTATAATTACGGATATTGTCCATCTGAACCCAATACCGAGAGTGGGCTCAGCGGGCAATTGGAACATTATCGTTTTGGAAATTTCAACATTAGAAACTTGTTGGTAACGCTTTACCTTGTGATCGGAACAACGGAATTTATATTTTTTCAAATTTGACGTGTGAGCGATCATTTAATTTTGTGATATCATTAACCGTACAAATCCTAATTGCAGAGGTGCAGCAACGACCGCGTTGAGACTGGAACATTAGCGCTCTGAATCGAATCGCTTCGGGAACGTACCGTAGATGTACATCTGGAATAACTAGTGGAAACGCCATTTATTAATAATACAAATATTTATTTCCATAAAAAAACATTTTCGTACATGTATAAATCTAGCGACTCAACATTTATCAAAATTGCTCAAATTGCAGCAGTCGAACGCACATTTACTTATAAAATAACAAGCAGTTAATCATATATTAACTAGCTTTTTCCTGCGGCCTCGCTCGCGTTGAATTCAACGTAATTCATTTCCACTTTCCTGGCAACGAAAACAGAATTATTATTTTACGGTTGGTATTGTGACTAAATCGTCATAACTTTCGAACATCTTGTTTTTCTAGATTTCTTCTAAATCCTCAAAAATGCTATCAGAAGTGAAAATAGAAGAAATCTAGTTTATAAAACGATATTTGTTACTTACACGTCAAGTGCAAGTGGCGGTGCCTTTAGTTAAGTTCCTGCCCTAGTATGAAAGCGTGAGCCGGCTATAAGAGTATTTGCTGCCGATTGCAGATGTCCTACATTATCTAGATATGACATTTTATTATGGGTTTCTTTTTCATTATGGTTCGTAATGTATGCAGCTAATCTGACTATCTCTTGGGTCATTCTGCCAACAAAAAATCATCATTCGACGCTCTTGTCAACCGCCAACATTAACCAATAGCCTTTTCTGGTTTTCGGGGGGCTATTAAGGCTACAGAGCTGACCTGTTGTTACCTCGTCCCATAGTAACTTACTCCTCATAATTTGATTCCTCCGAGTCTGTATTTGTTGTCTTCGTTATTGTATTGTTTAAAACTGTAAAAGTCAAATAACTAATGTAATATTTAGTATCAATAAATATTTTTTCTTTCTTTCTTTCAAAATAATAGTTCAGTAACCCCTTAGAGACGAGAATCATCGATCTATTCTTCGGTTACCGAATATGACATTCGGGAACAGATAAGCATTGGTCTGTTATCTCACCTGAAATTAGTGCTCTGATCGCCCTGAAAATTAAAGTAATAATGAACAGGAATGGCCGTCTGACAGTTCCACTCTTAAGCAGTTTGCTTCATCATCATCATTATCATTCAACGTCCCCACCGAGGGGCACGAGCCTACCCGTATAGGGTGAGTTAAGGTTAAGATTTAAGCAGTTTGCTTAAAAATAAAGAAAGTCCCAAGTATCGATATAATGTCAAAAGATCAGGTCTGACGAAAGGCTTACTGCAAGAAGTTTAAGTCGGCTCAATGTACGTCTCGTCTCTTCAATATGCGACTGGTATTAGTAAACTTCAGGCGGCAATAACCACAAGAAGTGAATCCACTAGAGTCAGTTTTCAGTAATAGTATGTCTTTATTAAAAATATATTATATACGAATTCGCTCTCAGGCGAAAAATTCTCCTCCTAAGCAACTCTGAAGAAGTCGAAAAGCATTCCTTACGTCAACAAGTTAATGCCTCCCAGAATACCAACCGCAAAGTATTAAACTAAAACTTGTTAGTACCAAAGTGTCGTGAACTCCCATTTGAAATCCCCCGCCATTGCCGACATATCTAGTGATTTTTAAAACACGTTCCCGTGCTTATTGCAACTGCAGTACGTTAGCTACCAATCGAAAAGTATGCATCTAGCTTTTATTTATACGGTTCGTATCTAGCACTGATCGTGACAATCGATTTTGAACTGTATTGCACGAGGAATAAGAGCGGAACGATTACTAACATACTGTCAGTTAATGGCGCACCGTTATTGGGCCAACTTGAAACTTAGTGCATCGGCTTAAGTGCGAGTATTGATTGCGTCCGATGCAAAATTTGTTGCAAACGGTGGAAAATCAGAAACATAGGTAGGTACGATGTTAGTACATTTATGGATTTAAATTGTAAATTGTGATATGAACGTCTAACGTTACGTTGGAATATTCTTCCTTTCTCTCATCTATTACGATAGGGAAATTCTTAAATTAGGTTACTGGGTACCTAGTATACAGGGTGTTTGGCGTATGGACCGACAGGTATTTTAGGGTGGTTGCGGGAGTCTTACGCTACTTTTCCCCGGTAGACCATCACAGCTTCACCAGGTAAGTGGCAAGCGCTGATGACTCTCAGTTTAAGAGCCGACGACTCAAACACGACCTCTTCCAGGTGCAGATTCGGTTTGTTTGTCTAGTATTTACAATATAACTAATTGTCGACCCATTTGGTGTTGCGGTTGAGACGTCGACTGCAACACCAAGGGTTCCGAGTTCGATACCCGGGCAGTACAAACATTTGTTGCATGAACATGTCTGTTTGTAATGGTCTGGGTGTTTTCTATGTATAATATGTATGTATTTACAAAAAAATATATAAATATGTTTATCCGTTGTTTGGTAGGTACCCATAATACAGGCTTCACACTTAACTTGGGGCTAAATGGCGCTGTGTGAATGTCAGTGGATATTTATAAAAAAAAACCTAAATACTTAAATTTAAATCCATTTAGTACAGAAAGCTCGAATTATTGCTTAAATTCCATTCAATACTAATTCGTGGAATCCCAATCAAACTGTAAGTAAGTTACTAATATGGGGACTTAATTTACGACTGTGCCACGCCACAATAGACTCTAAGGCCCTTAAATTTAGAGATAGTCAACCGTGATGTGGCACGTCAAACCCAAATTACCGGTACTAACACGCGGACCCCGAGGTCAATGTACAGGTTGTTCGAATTTCGATGATTCAATACCTCCTCATAATTACTGGTAGTTTCTCTTCAACCTATCGCAATCTTCTGCTGGACATAGGTCTCCCCATTCTGCGCAAGATATCCCGTCCTCCGCTTTTCTCATCCTGCCTCTCAGCTAGCCTGGTAATCCTAATAACGAAATTACCAAATCCGTTATAGGAGAGGATAGTTTTTCAACCTCTTTCTGTTTTTCTTTTGAGTTGGTGATACTTTGCGTTCATTTATAACTTAAAGAGTATGTTTTGAGGTTTACGAACAAATGACACCACAACTCAAACGATGGCCGCTTGAATTGAGGAGTGGAGATCACGTCTTGACAAACGTAGTGTAGGATGTCCGGTCCGATGGACCGACGACTTGCGAAAGTTTACTGGTGGAGACTGGATGATAAAAGCAAAAGACCAGGATTTCTGGCGCAAAATGAGGGAGACATCTAACATAGAACTACGATAAGTTGAAGTGAGAAAGACAATCCCTACCAACCTATCAAAAACCCTGCACCTGTCCTTAGATATTATCCAAGCAATAACAAGGTAGAGCGTGGCTTATTGGTGTGGAGTGTTGCCTTCTGATCTAGAAGGTGCAGGTTCAAATCCCACCACATACCAATATCTTTTCGAATTTTGGTGACCAAAACATTGCGCGAAAACCTGCGCACGCCTGCGAAGAAATTCAAAGGATGTGCGTGAAGTTGGCCAATCCGCACTGGGTCCGCGTGGACCACTAAGGCTTATACACCCTATTGATTGTTGACGAACCGTCTGGTGTAATGGTCGACGTCGGCTACTACACCAAGGTTTCCGGGTTTGATTCCCGGGCAGTACAAACATTTGTGTGCATGAACATGTCTGTTTGTAATGGTCTGGGTGTCTTCTATGTATAATATGTATGTATTTTAAAAAATATTATTTAGTATCCATATAACAGGCAAATGCTTAGTTTAGGGCTAGATGGCGCTGTGTTAATGGCAGTGGATATTTATGTATTTATACGTGATTGCCAATAATGTAAGCAAGTATAGATTCGTGAAACGCTCACAAAACAATTGAAAAAAGTGTTCCGAATGCAGTGACAGCACACATACACATATTTCGAATGAGCGTACATTTACCTAAACAAAAGAGTACAAACTGTACTCTCTTCGGCGATTCGTTTTTGAGGCACGGACAGCGTATCTACCTTTATATATACAGAATATCATTGGGGTTTGCGCGTGCCCTATGGGACATATAGATCTGACGATGGATATCAAGATACAACATCCTGTGCAGTCACATTCGGAACAGGCACGCATCAAGCTCGAGTGGCATGCCGCCATTTTGTTGCGTGAAACATAACGAGCACGGCCTAAATGGCGCCGGCACATTCGATAGCGATTCCCGCTTATGCGCACATTTGTTATGAAAAATTATGGTTTTTTTTTATGTTATACGTGAACAGGACGGTCTGGACGCTGACCTGATGGTAAGTGAGACGCCAGACCGTGGCAGAGCGCATTAAAGGTGACCATCAACTGATAGACAGTTATTATCCTCGTCAATGCCGCACTGCGCCCGTCACCGAGACAACAGATGTTAGGTCTCTTATACCCGGTAATTTCACTAGCTACAGTGGCCTCATCCCGAAACACAAAAGTGCATAACACTCTTGTATCACGGGACGATATCTGGTACTGCGGTGGTACCTACCTAGACGACTCAGTATCGAGTCTACCACCTAGTCACCTGTGTGAATGTCGATTGATATTTATTATTAGATGGCAGATTGGACGACTTCACACACTACCTTTGAATCTCTTCGCAGGCGTGCGTGAGGGTTACCTCGCGATGTTTTCCTTCACCGGAAGAGCGTCGGATAACGTACATATAATTTCGAAAATTCGAATAATCATTTGTACGTGGCGGGATTTAGACCTCAGCCCTTCCGGTAGGAGGGCAACAGTCCACACCATTGAACCACCGACGCTCTCCCTATTCAATAGAAATTTAAGTGAGTCCGTATGTTTGGAATAAATAAAAAACTCGGCACTTGCGTTGTTTGTACTATGTATTTACAATTACATGAATTATAAAAAAATATGAATTAAGTTAAAAATAATATTTCACAATATAAAGACGTTCCTTTGACCTGATAATGATCTTCTATTTTTCCTTTGTCTTTTTTGAAAGAAAGAAAGAAGAAGAAGGCATTTATTAATCTAAACATCGCATATTGCAACTAATTAATGTGAGAAATAAACCATATATATACAATTTTACTTAAAACTTATTAATAAATTGTGGCGTGCTACGACGTCTAGACTAAACGGACTCACTCAGCATAAGCCAGGGCCCCTATGAGCGGACCCTGACGCCGATTTTCAGTGAGCCGGATGAGTAGGCGCACGTCGGTATCGGTGCTGTATAACGGTGCTTAAATAATATATAAGAAATATAATAAATTATCAATACTATTAGTGTTCTACAAATTATTTCTGTCAGTACGAATTTATGAACTAAGGAGTTTGAACACCGTAAATAAACGTTTTTTTATACCATTAAACATTGAAGACTTAGCTAAGAATTGATTTGTTATTTCGTTATTTAATCGGTAAATGACATTTCAAATTGTGGTTTAACGGTAATTGATAACACGTGTACATATATACGCTATTACAATGGGACATCAAACATAACAAACATAAATTGACTGCAACTATTTATACACCGATACAAACAAGCATCAACTTTTAGTGGTAACTGTTTGATGTTAACAGCATATGAAGCTAATACTGTCCAGTGTAACCTGAACTCTTATTGCTTTCATGTTAATACAAACAGGAGACAGCTTACATTGGAAAAGCATATTTGTTAAACCAACGTCCGGGACAGTTTTAATACAGTCTGTCGGTAAGTACTGCGGTTAGCATTCTACCGAAGGTCGATAATAAACCCTTCAAGGTTCAAATGTATTAAACATTACATAATTATCCCATCGTGCAATAAACGCGGCTCAACCCTCCCCTGAATGGGGCATTTTCGACCCAAGGCCACGGAAACAATCGCAGACACCCATTAAACGATTACAATGGGAAAACAGGCGAGAAGCACGCAAGGGTCGAAGGTTACTTCAAGTATTATTTTGGCGTGGTCAATCGGACCGGGTTTGAACGTGAATGGTGTTTAGCACGAAAATAGATAATGCCTTTATCATGGACGCATAAAAATACGGACGGACTGTCATTAATACATAAAATGTGTCCCCGAAATGACAGCTGCTGTCATGTCATTATGACTTGTTTTTTCGGAATTTAGTATTTTTAACTAAACACTTGAAATCGAATTGTTTATTTACTTATGCTTATTCGCCCATTTTCCTCTACAGATTAGAAAACATAGGCGATCTACAGCACTAAATTTGTCAAAACTGTAAATGACTTAATGTTTTCACGTTTCTATTCATATTTGGTCTACTCATTATCTCTGTGCACGCCATTGCATATTAATTTCATCAGCTCAACCTTCGAATGTCTTCGCAGGCGTGCATGAAGGTTTCCTCACGATGTTTTCCTTCACCGTAAGAGCGTCGGATAACATACATATATTTTCGAAAATTGGAAAATACATTGGTACGTGTCGGGATTTGAACCAGCCTCCCGGTAGGAATGCGACAGTCACACCACTGAGCACCGACGCTCTACTACTGATCATATTTTTTCACTTTCAGCACTCTACTCCTCGGGATACTTTAGACTTATGTGGGGTTTAAACGGGTTCAATAAGGGGTTTGTGCTAAAGGTGCTCGCAGCTTACGGCACCCTGGGCATCGATCTTTCTAAGAGGTCTGAATAACGGTACGTTTAGCACTAAACAACTTCAGCAATAATGGGTAATCTAGAAATAGGCACGCCTTGCTAAACAACCTAAGTTGAAATCCATTCATCGAATATACGCTTTAAACTTTTTATGTGATAAAAATCCTTGGTCTTAAATTGCTCAGCTATTTCAGTGTTTATGATATATTGTTACATTAAGTAATTGTTTTTAAAAAGGCTACACTGTTGAGTTTTCTTGGGTGCTTCTTTCTCAACAGGCCAATCCACTGAAGCGCTTTTTTTTTTCAAAGCATCAAAATTCATATTTTAGTTTAGTATTTTTAATTGTTTTTTATTATTTTTGTATATTTTTTGACGTTCATTGCTTTTTGTAAGCTAATTTGAATAAAGAATTTTGAATTTGAATTTGAATTTGAAAACACTATGAACGATAAATTACGAAATAGTAACTTCGAACTACTTTAAACTATTTAAGGTAAACACCACGACTTTAATAATAACATTGTCTTACTCTTACAAAGTATTTTAATCAACTCTCTTTGTTCCTTAGATAAACAATACACTAGGTAGAAGCACAATCTCACTCAAAAAGAGTCTGCAGCAAAATACTGCCATCGTGTCGGTTAGGCAGAATTTTCATTCAAATTTCACATGTCATAATAACATTTAATGTGCTCATGCTTCTGATTTTGTGCCTTTTTAGTGACTTACATTATACGTATGTGTAGTCAAGGGCGGATCCAGGTTAGGCGCACGAGGGGTCACATAGTAGTAGTCAAGTTAAGAACTTATAAGGTATTTTGTTAATGTACGTTAGTATAGTACTTAAAATAGCGCAGGGGGGTCATGACCCCATGACCCTCCTGGATCGCCGTTGTGTGTAGTGCGGTTCAGACATTTTTTGATGGATGTTTCAAAGTGATTGTGCATAGTTTATTGCTTAGCTAAGCGTTGCTCCTTTGATCTTTGAAGTTGCGAGTGTCCAAGAGTAGCGGCATCGTTTACCATCAGATGNAGGCTGTAGATTCGAACGTTTGGCTCTACATGAGTTCTGACATATTTATCCCAGAGCAAACCTTATGTAGCCGTCTTGGCAACATTTTACATGAAATGCTTTTAAATAAATCTATACTAATATTATAAAGCTGAAGAGTTTGTTTGTTTGAACGCGCTAATCTCAGGAACTACTGGTCCGATTTGAAAAATTATTTCAGTGATAGATAGCTCATTTATCGAGGATCTATATATCATCACGCTACAAGCAATAGAAGCGGAGCAGCAATGAATAATGTTTCAAAATCCGGGGGGAAATTTTCTTACTTGGAGATTCCGCTGCGTACGCTGCGTAAACGGTTAAAGTTTCGCAAAAGTCATGTATTAGAGTATTGTTACCCTTTTAAAGGTCTACAAAAAAGTCCGCGACAGCATATCTCTATCTTTTAAGGTTATATAACATATAACATTTTGCTAAATTGTTTTTCTAAAATAATGAATCATTTTGCGAAGCTATTTTCATAAATATGATATCAATCCTTATCCAAATAAATACTTTATTTATCACAAGTATTTCATATTAAACAACATTGCCCTTTACATCATTCAATTTAAATGAATATCTTATGAGATATCGCAGTTTTCACTCACCTATATAAACGAAGTAGCGGGTGAAAGAGAGCGTTAGGCCAAAGTAACTATTCCACGCGGACGAAGTCGCACGCAAAAGCTAGTAATAAATATCCACTGACATTCACACAGTGCCATCTAGCCCCAAGTTAAGCTCGAAGCCTGTATTATGGGTACTAAACAACGGATAAACATAATTATATATTTTTTTTTGTAAATATATACATATTGTACATAGAAAACTCCCAGACCATTATTCATGCACACAAATGTTTGTACTGTCCGGGGATCGAACCCGGAACCCTTGGTGTTGCAGTCGACCTCTCAACCGCAACACCAAATGGGTCGTCAAAATGGCTTTTGGTGAGATTATTTATTTACAAATGGCCCGACCCGCGGCAAGCGTGTAGGCGGTTAGGTAACAAATCCTAAATACCTTTTCGAGAGTAGTAGACCTATTGAAGTATAATTATTGCAACAAATATTGTGGTCATTTGTTTGTCTCCCGCCTGCAATACCATAAAAAGAATATAATGTATGTTCTATATGGTAGTGCTTCTATTTATCTTATTAGTGGGTATATTTAGCAGTCATTATAAATAGGTAAAGATTTTTGTGCAATAAATGCGAAATAGGTCATGAAAAATTACTTATCTAATATACCTACTGACGGTACTGCGAAGTCGAAGAAAAAAATATTTTAGTTCCTTAGTTAATTTATGTTATGAAATAAGTGTGCTGCAATTTTTGAATTTGTATTCATTTGAAAAAATAATTGCATGTACTTTTGTACAGGATGCGCCAGTAGAGCAGCTAGAAAAGCTTAAACTTGTGAGTACTAGTCTTGTTTGTATTTATTTATATTAGGGTTTTGATATTAGTCATCATCATGGCAATCTATAAATCCACAACTGTACAACTGCCTCCCCTAATAACTTCCATGCGGACCGATTTCTAGCAGGCTATCGGTTCTACGCACTATGTGCCCTGCCCACTGCCATTTTAACTTGTTTACCCTATGGGCTATGTCGCTCACACCATTTCACCTACGGATGTCCTCATTTTGGGTCTCAGCACACCGCGAAACACTTAACATAGCTTAAGACATAGCACATTAGGAAACCTTGAGCCTATTTAAAAGACCCTTAGTGAGCAACCACGGCCATATTAAAATTTCACTAAATTTAAATGCTCCTTGCCCATATTTATTGTGTCTCAATAGTTATATTTCAACTGTCAAACGAACGTGGAACATCTTTCTCTCTCTCACTTCAACATATCACAGTCCATTGCTGGACATCGGTCTTCCCCATTCTCGTCATGTATCCCAGTCCTCCGCTTTTCTCATCCAGCCACCACCAGCCATCCTACGCTACGCTTGCCAAGACGCGGTCTCCACTTCAGAACTCGTCTGGTCTAACGGCCATCGGTTTTTGACAACCGTGAACAGTCCACTGCCACTTCAACTTGCTGATCAGGCGGGCTATGTCGGTTACTTTCGCTCGCTCCATTGCGCGATGAGTGACTTTGAATTGTGATCGAATCCCGCAGTGTCCAAGACTCAGCTGCGTATGTTAGCACGGGTAGTTCGAACGTCGAAAATGTCAAGGACTAATTATTGTGTTTATAGAAATTCTCAATTGATATCAAACGACTTAATTGACTTTGTTTGACATTAGATACTAATGATTATAGCTATTGAGACAAAATATAGAATGGGGCATTTTAAAATAGCGGATATAGGATCCAGGACTCATTTCCATTTGTCATAACCGACCACAGAAACTAGTCAAAGACCCTCAGGTATTTTGGACGAAAAGATCTTCCTTAACATCCCGAACACTGTCCATCCTAACTGATTTCTAAGAGAAACCTCCTTATCGAAGTAAGACTATTTGTCCATACCTTTGTTGTCGAAGTCCCGGCTGATACTGGATTAACGTGTCATCCGAAACACGGAATCATCTTTCTTTTCAGACAATAAGGTAAAATTAGGAAAAAAAACACACAAAAGGACTTTCTCCATGGGGTATATAATTAAATCTTTCCAGTTTTCTCCAACACTTTGTTCGCTTTGAACAACCACTAAGGGCCAACATTGTTTTAATTCTAGTAACTCGGAATTCCAAATTCTAAATAATCATTGAGAGTTAGCTAAGTTAGTCATACTTGAGACCTAAAAGGATAAAATAAAACTTGAGACATTCCATTTTCGTTTAGTAATAACTCGCCTGTTACCGTTTATTTTCCTATAATTAAACGGAAATTGCATTTATCTCGCGCGTTTGTTGCAGCGGGAACTGGCGTGGAAGTGGGTGGCCTGAAGAGCGAGCATATTGAATATCACAGTCTTGGTAAACTAGTTTAAAGACTTTATATTTTAACTACTCGTTTAACTTCATTACACACATACTTGGATTCAAATTTCCAAGCTCAACTTAGAAACCAAGTTTCAGCTAATCCTGATTCACCGTTCGCCAGTTTATGTTAATAACTAAATAATGAAAGTCATGCGTAATAGAAAACGTAGAGGTGTACTAATAATGTATTTGTAAGAATTACTTACGTACTAAATGACTCCACGAAGTGAACATAAAAAAATCTCATAAAATATGGTATAGTTTAATAATATATATTAATCATTAATGCAATATAACAAGGAAGCAGTGGCTTTTCCAGCGAGCATGCCTAACAAATAGTGGTGAAACATAAATTAACGAGTTTCATAAAACCAAAGTAGTTAAATTCGCCGTCACACGGTTCCCCTTCCATAATTTAGACAGAACGGCACTCGAAATAATTTTATATTAATACTCTACTGTAGAGTATTGTACGTAGGTACTGAGAGGGCGGATTTCCAAACGCAAAAATCATGATCGTTTTTTTTCATTTAATAATGCGCATATCTATGTTTAGCTTCCTACCTTGAAAATTGCGCAATGCTAAGAAAAAGGGAGAGCGTCGGTGGTTCAATGGTGTGGACTGTCGCCTTCCTACCGGAAGGGCTGAGGTTCAAATCCCGACACGTACCAATGTGTTTTCAAATTTTCGAAAATATATGTACGTTATCCGACGCTCTTACGGTGAAGGAAAACATCGTGAGGAAACCTTCATGCACGCCTGTGAAGAAATTCAAGGTGTGCGTGAAATCGTCCAACCGCACTGGGCCCGCGTGGACGACTAAGGCCTAATCAGCCTACACGGGTAGGCTCGTGCCCCTCGGTGGGGACGTTTAATGAGCTGATTATGAAGAAAAAGACAAAATATCCTATATCACCCTCCCTCCATCACTTCATGAAGGAGAATATCTCCACTTATTTTGATAGTTATATTTGTGCCCGACTAACACCGGGATCATATTTGTTTACTATTGCAGACACTGTAAAGGAGAATGGTGAGCTAGTTTCTCGTCTAGACGAGAGCGTTTCAGCAGATACTATGGCGATGGGAAGCCGCGAGTTCATGCTTCATCGCACCTGGACGTTCCAGCAAAAGGCATCCACCGCACATTCGAGCAAGATGGCTCCAAAGTTAGCGTACAGGACGTTACCACTACTCCGGCCAACGAGGAGGTCACCACAAAGGTTTGCATACTCTTTCTGTTGTCGCTTACAAAGTACACCATCGTCATTAAACGTCCCCACCGAGGGACACGGCCCTCCCCGTATTGGGTGATTAGGCCTAAGTCGTCCACGCGGGCCCAGTGCGGGTTGGGCGACTTCACGCACAACCGTTAAATCTCTTCGCATTCATGCGTAGGTTTCCTCACGATGTTTTCCTTCACCGTAAGACAAACACACAAAGTACATATTAGAACATAATTTAATATAATTATTAATTTTCTATACTGTCAGTATTAGTCTTGTTTCATTTCCAAGATCGATAGGTAGAAAACATGATTATGAGTAGACTTACTTACAAGATCAATAGATTAATAGGTATCTTTCTTTATTATAAACAAGTGAGCGGAAAAATGGCCATCACTAGTTTTTTTAGCATTTTGCTTCAAAAGGTAAGTACCTCGATATCATTTTAATCCAAATACAATTTGGTTTGTACGTAGGTCTTCCACGGGGCAGCTCGTCTTGTTCAGCCCGGTTCAGCCACTACAAACCCTCAAAATGGACACACAGCAGCCCGACGCGCCTTTAACGCCGACATAAACAAAGAAACCAAGAATAACGTAAGTGACCCCGTAACGAAATATCATTGACTCCGTATCGAAAAAACTTCATATTTATCACACTCTATTTATGTTTTTTGATGTCCTTAATCAAGCAGAGCTCTCTGCTGGTAGTAAGTGAAGATACTAAATCACAATATCCAGTTGCTTTTGTCACCCTCTGTCTCAGCCCGGGGTAGATTGTAGCGGTGGATAAAATAAAGATAAAATTGTCAAGCGCGAGTCGGACTCGCCCGTGGAGGGTTCCGCAGCAGCAAGTAACATGAAATAAAAACATTTTTATTTACTTAGGCACCTACCACAGCTTTAACATGAAAAAATTGTGGTTCACCGTTTATGACGTATAAAAAGAAACCTGACCCCAGAAATCGATCAAACTAAATATTGTTGTTAGATTTCATGGTCATGTACATCATATATTTTTTTGATTTAATCAACTCCATAGTTTAGAAATCAGAGGGACACACACACACTTTTTTCAACTTTGGAACTGTCTCTCGCGCAAACTATTCAATTTATAACTAAATGATATTAGAAACCTCATTATAATTTTTAGACTCATACAATTGATACCCCATACGAGAGGGTACGATGAATAAAACATTTTCGAGTTTCAGTTCAATGTATGGGGAACCCCAAAATATATTAATATTTTTCCAAGTTTCTTATTAAAACTTAATAGCTGTTTACAAAATATATATAGGTACGTACAAATTTTGAATAGTATAGTGCTTAAACTTAGTTTAAAAAGACTTAGTTTTGGAGAAAAAAAGGGTTGCGATATTCGGACGGACAAATAGACAGACAGACTTGACGAATCTATACGGGTTCTGTTTTTTGCCATTTGGCTACGGAACCCTAAAAATGATATTAGAATGCTCGATAATTTTACAATACCCCACACAAGGGGGGGCGGGGGTGTTACAATGAAAAAAATGATTTTGAGTTTCAATGTATGGGGATATATATAACCCCAAAATATATTATTATTTTTTCAATACCTAAAAGCGGTTCACAGATTACATATACTTACAAAATTTGAATAGTGCAGTGCTTACAGTTTTGGAGAAAAAAGGGTGTGACCGACGGACAGACAGTCAGACTTGACGAATCTATAAGGGTTCCGTTTTTTGCCATTTGGTTACGGAACCTTAACATGAGGTACACAAACGACTTTATACACTTATATTTTTGTATTTGGTCTGATTTCGAACTAAGGCCCGTATTCTAGAACGAGACAGAACGTTGATCTTTACTTAAATTGATTTAGAAAGGATGCCGCTATGTATCGTATATAGCGGTATCTTTCTCATTCTATTTAAGTAGAGATCAGCGCTTGAGTCTCGTTTATATAGCTATATATTTGCAAACCTAAAAATGACACAATTAAAATATTTTTCATTATTTGTATTCAAACTCCTAAGTGATAAATTACGAGTAGGTTGTTACAACTTGAATTCGCGGTTTATTGAAATGGTCACTTAGATCTCAAAAATCTGGTGCTGGCGCTTGGTCTGGTATTCTAAGTTTATTTTTTATTTATCCGGTCAGTTATGCATCTGCCAAGTAACGAAATCTGACCATCCCCAAACACGCACTAGATAAGCTTCGTGGGTAGCGGTCTGATAAACTTAAACGCGAAAATGTCGTGGAGCTTAAACCAGTTGTGTACTGTAATCTGTAACACGCATAAAATACAAGGGAAAATGTTAAAGCCGAAATTTCAGTTAATTTAAGCTAATTGGATTGTTCCGTTAGCTTATAAGAACAATCTGTATTATTTTAGATGGACCACTATTCTTCATACTCTGGTGTGCAATATTCGCCCTTGGATATGGCGGAGTACGTACTCTGGACTGGGGATGAACATGGCGTGACCGCTGCTATTGAAGGCTTCCTGCAGGAGGGCTTGGTAAATATGCAACATATACTAGTATTTATTTCTTGATGCAATTTATTGTAGAATGCAAATCATTATAGCATAATGAGTTAGTAAACTTTCTACGACTGTTTTAATTACTGTTGTATTAAATATCAACTGAAAATTATTTGTTTATTTAAACTATAAATTATTCATAACAGTCCCATTTCTTAATACTTAAATAAAACGTGCTACATTTTGATAGAACATTAAAGAAAAAATACGTGTTTATAATTTTATTTAGACCTGGGACGGGCGTTTCAATACGTTGACAAAATCCGACGTCAATTAGCTACGTGCTATGAAAGAAGATCTAAGGAACGTAAAGATATTGCGTATTATGCTAATATGCATAACAGTGATATAGCTCGTTCGTAAAAACAACATAACGTGCTTAAATGTCTAATACCAATAAGAAACGGCACTAGTAAAAGCATTTTTTTAAATTAAATATACAGGGTGAAGTCGAGAACATTGGCATTTTTATAATAAAAACCTACGCGTGATTTAAAACACACCCCTAAATATGAGGTAAATCTATTGATACAAAAATCAAATATTTCTGAACCCTAAAAATCATGGAAAACACTGCTTCTCTTTCCTTATCGATACTCTATTCCTACAATTTATGATACATTCCTACATAATTATATACAATTATTAATAATTTAACCATGCAAATAGTTTATTTCTTAATCGTATAACTTCCATAATTTCAGACAGCAGAAAATATTATATTGCTTCTGATTTGTATATCCGACAGCGGCAGCTTACGGGATAAAGAAAAGCTAATTACCAGTAACAGTAACTTTGATTTATGTTCCAATATTTTTTCATTAAAGATGACGAAAGAAGAAGCGATCGCCTTCCTGCAAGAAATAAAATTCAATATCGACTATCTTCGAATGCACTACTCCCAAAACTTGAAGATGGCAGAAGAAACCGCGCAACAGGAAAAGCTGAGGGCTATGCTCATGGAGCAGGCTAACGCTAAGGTAATTTAAGGTTAAGAAATCGTTTTATTACTAAAAATATACTTAAGATATAGGTGTTCACCAAGTGAATATATTATGTAAATAGTAGTAAAGAAACAAATTTTAATAGTTATGTATTAGATAAACAATAAAAATTTAATTAATTTTTATAATAATACATTCTAATAAGGTGCAAACCTACGCAATTCCAATGAGGAAATATATTTTTAATTAACAGCTCTTTATTAAAAAAAAACAAAAATGATTACACCGTTGACAACCCATATGAGAAGTCAGATATTATACCAAGGGTTCCGGGTTCGATCTAAGCAGCACAAACATGTGCATGAACAATTTACAATTAGCGCGCTACGACGATATACTACTATCTATGCGATACTGTCTTTATAGATAATTGGACAAGCTGCTTGCTTAAATTCGAGCTAGAGCTAGATGGTGGTGTATGAATGTTGGTTTCATCATTATCAGCTCGTTATACGCCGAGGGGCACGGGTCCGCGTGGCTAAGGCCTATGCAACACGTAAAGGGTGCATAGGCCTTAGCCACGCGGGCCTAGTGCGAATTTTCCGACTGCACACACAACCTTTGAATCTCTGCGTAGGTTTCCTCATGATGTTTTCCTTTACTGTAAAGCATCGGATACACGTATATATAATTACAAAAATTCGAAAACGCGTACGTGGTGGGCTTTGAACCTGCCCCCTCCAAATCGGAAAGGCAGCAGTCCACACCAATGAGCTACCGACGCTCTCGCATGTCGGGTTAAAAAAGTTCTTTTATAGGAGCAGTATCGCAACCCGATGGGCCTGCAGTCTTTCCCATTCGGCAACAGCCCGGACATCATTCACTCGATTGCCAGCAAGAACTGGGAGCTAAACAACAACCTATCTCCGGTTCCCGTTATGCCGATCTCCAGCGGCTTGCGCACCGACACTCTCAAACGGTCCTCCGCTCTGTACGACCCAATGTTGCAAACGAACATCATCAGTAAGTATCATTCAAATCTTTAACGTGATAGTTTTTAATGGACTTAAAAAAAGGAGGTTATATACCTATGCTTTTTAGGGTTCTGTAGCCAAATGGCAAAAAACGGAACCCTTAAAGATTCGTCAAGTCTATCTGTCTGTCCGTCCGTCCGTCCGAATAATAAACTCTATTGCTGCTCCGCTTCTATTGCTTGTAGCGTGATGATATAAAGCCTTCCTCGATATATAAGCTATCTAACGCTGAATGATTTTTTAAATCGGACCAGTAGTTCCTGAGAGTAGCGATTTCAAACAAACTCTTCAGCTTTATAATATTAGTATAGATAGGCACGTTGTTCAACCTGAGCGTATTCAAAAGGGCCTTTTTACGCGGCTCGGTTGCCCTTCTGTAATTCATAACCAGCAACACTTAATGATGGAATTGATGGAAACCCTTCGGCTAGAGATACTAGGGCATTTTGAACGAAGGAACCGTAACTTAAAGAAATTTATGAAAAATAGTATTATGAACAGTGATTAATAAGAGCAACAATCGGTAGTGAGACAAAGAATAGTATTTAGAATTTTATATGGTCCCGATTTCAGTATGCAATTATTCAATCGAGTGAACAATCTAAGTCTTGAAAATATTTCTTCCTTAATTGTATCTTGGAAAACTGGAGCAAAGCAAAAGTCGATATCCAAGGTGGGAAGGGAAGCTAAATATGCAAATGATTTAGTTTTGCTATGAATGTAAAGTAGACGCCACTGGGTAAAAGTTTGATTGATAATATTGCTTGAAAGGAGGAAAACGGTAATATTTGAAAAATATTTTTTAAATATTTCCGTACGTGTTACGTGGCATGATTTATTTTGCTAACAATTAAATTTCAGGCACGTCAGATTACGATCGCGATGGGCCCATAATCAGCGAAGAAGAATACGAGGAGATGATGGATAAACTGAAGGGGCCGACAATTTCTACACCGAGTACACTCTGGAAGAAATAATTTACCAACTGGCGAAGGTAACTTTTACGCACCCTCAATCACACATAAGGATTAAGAGTCTCTCACTTGAAGTACCTAGGTACGTAGATCTAAAAACAAACCCGTGGATATGTATGAGATTATTTTTAATGATGTGTGCTCCACTCTTTAATTATAGTGTCTATTTTCGAGAAGAGAGGACTAGTAGTAGCTATTAGAGATTATTCCATCTATAAAAGGAACTATTAGTTAATAACCAGGATCGTGGGTTAAAATTCCGCGGGAAAACAGCATAGTGAACATTCACTTTATGCGATTTTTTACCCGACTGCCGAAGAAAGGTTTTATTTTTCATCGTATGTATGTATTTAGATTTCTATGTTCCTCGCTGCAGCCTAAACGGATTGACGGATTTTAAAATAATGACATGTCATTAGATTAATTTTTATAGCGCAAGTGTCACTGGGTAAATTAAAAGTATATAAATTCAAAATGGCGGATATTAAACGCCATTTTGTAATATAATTTTTTCAAATTTTCCAGATGATGTTCTCGCAGTCACTTTCTCACGATCCCGCCACTGCTCGCGCAGCAATACAGCGATTCATGGCGTTTCTCGAACTCGAAGCTGAACGTGGACACCTATCCCGAACCATTGAAAAGAAAGTACTGGGTAAGTTCATATGTTCTTTGATAATGTTGCTTACACATAAAATTCTTAAAACATTATTTTCAAACAACTTGACCTAATCTCAAGAATCTTGAATAATTTATTGCAACTGGTAAGAAAAAAACTTATTACCAAACCAAATAGGTAAGTGCTGTAGGTAGAGTAAGGTTGTTTTAGTCGTACCCCAACAATATCTCGTCAGATATACATAATTATAAATCCCACCTAAAACATTCTGTTATAAACTAGCCAAGTCTCGATGGAGCTGCTTATTTATCTCTAAAAAGTTATGAACTCTAGACAAAGCCGTAACAAGTCTAATGCGGTCTCTTTAATAGGGATGAAACGATACCATTGAGGTATCTGAATATACCATTGAGATAAAACGATACTGTATCGGTCGTCAAGTATTAGCCTGTAAATGGGAACTAAACATAACGGACAAACGGGAGTATGTTTATACTTAAACATTTTTCTTCTGTCAATACATATATTATATATAGAAAACACCCAATGTTCATGCACACAAATATTTGTATTGCATCCTTTTACTACAGATCTCATGGTTGCCGCATTGACGGACACGGTTGGAGACCACCCAGAGTTGTTGCAGTCCATGACGGTGTCAGACTTAATTCGGCAAACAGGTAGGTAAAATATTTCAATCATCATTATCAGCCTATTTTACGTCCCCACCGAGGGGCACGTGCCTACCCGTATAGGGTGTATGTATAGGCCATAGTCGTCCACGCGGTCCCAATGCGGATTGGCCGACTTCGACCGAAGGTGTCCTCACGATGTTTCCTTCAACGTAAGAGCGTTGGATAAACAAACATATGATTTCGAAAATACGTTGTAAGTGTCGGGATTTGAACTTGCGCCCTCCAGATCAGAAGGCAACAGTCCCGACATTGAGCCAACGACGCTCGTATTTAAATACCTACAAGTTACCAATCCTTGATTTAGGGTGAACACTACCGTGGTGCAGGATTTGGCTATCCTATTTGCTCACGCAGTGTCATAAGGCGTTTTTGGGCTTATGCGTTTCGGAATTTTAAGCGAAGAAAGGGATGGCGCTATATATCGTATAGAGCGCTATCTTTTTCTAACTATATTCAAGTAAAGATCAACGCTCGAGGCTCATTCCAGAATACAGGCCTATGGGCCTAAGACTTCTAATCCGGCGGGGAAATATCACTTTGTGCAATTCTAGTTTGATAAGGATATCGCATACCGAATCACCTGATTGTCCAAAAAAAAAGATGATTCCGTACTTCGAAGGGTACGTTAAGCCGTTGGTTCCAGCCGCTTTTGGTGGTGGGTTACGACCCAATCTCTATGCAAGCCAAAGCTATGCTGTGCGGGAAGGCGTATGCCCTGCAGTGTGCCGTTATAGGATAATTAATGATGATGATGTTTACTCAAATTATTTTTTAATATTATTTACCCAACTAAGCGCTACTTTCCAAGATAAATTATCTTATAAACGAATGATTATTTTAATTTGCATTTGCATGTAAGTAGATAGTAACACTCGTATTTTTAATGCCATGATTATTACAGGCTAATGCACCAGTTCATCGAGGCATCATCTTCGGATCCCAGCATGTCACGAGCTATCTTGGCCGCTTACAAAGATGAACTGCTTAAGGGCCCGGCTCTCCATAAGTTTTCCATCCCGGAGTAAAGCCAAACTTGCCGACTTCTATGAATCATCCCAGTAATTTTCAAACCTTCGTATTATTGGAGAACCCTACATCCCTTAAAAAATATCTGAATCGAAACAATTTTTTTTTTGAATATTCAGATATCATTATTTAATAGTTATAGTAAAATACATGAGCCTTGATAAAACATGGTAGGTGCTTCCACGAGATATCACACAATGCGTGGATAAAATGACGGCTTCAGCAGAATGTCAAGTAAGTAATAGACGGCTATTCCTTCTTACGCTGAAATGAAAATCACGTGATGCCAATTTATACCAAAGTAACGGATAAATAGATAGCCAATTAATTATAAAAAGTAAATCTATTGGGGTACGACCAAATTAGATATTACAGAAAAAATATTGTGTCTTCGGGACTTGTTATTTGGCAGCTAATTCATTGGGAAATTACTGTTTGCGACTCAAAGTCGAGAAGAAAAGTCTATTATGATATTAACTATTAAGGAATACATGTTTAAAAACCCTATCAAGGGTTATCTACAAATATTAGTATCAATTAGTGAAATATATAAATATTTGTTTAATGTCTATTAAATATTAATAGGTATGCCATTCAGATTTTTGTTTGAATATATTTCGTCGATTCAATATTATAATTATAAGTCAGTTAATTTTAAATACAAAACAACAAAAGTGCTATCTGAATTGCTTCCTATACAGAGTGAAATCGAGAACATTGACATTTTTTATTAAGAACCTACTCGTTATTTAAATTACATCTTCCAAGTAAGAGGCAAATCTATTGATACAAAAAATCAAATCTAAATTCGCTGTATTAAAAAAGACTTGGATAGTTACCGAAGGAATAAGTACCTAGAAGGAAGCTTCCTCGTTAAGTTTTATTTTCTCTTACTAGATCATTCTTATGTACACGACAATTTATTACATATTATAACGCCTAAACTAAATTAACCTAATTCATTTAACATATTTTTTTGTTAGTCGTAATAAACCTAAATTAATGAATGTTACTCTTACCTACTCCAGATTCTCCTAGAAATCACTAGAAGTTTAGTTTAGCTATGGTATTCTAGTCCCTAATTCTACAAAATATTATATTTTAAGCGGAATATTTCACAATAATATCCAATGAATTAAAATCCAAATCTCCACAAAATGTAGGGAAAATATTTTTTTATTTTATTTAATTCCGCTTTTATTTATTTTGCACTTACTACGACTATTTCACGAATATTTTTTGGCTCAAACTTGAAACCGAAAATAGTAGGTGTTTCGGAGATATTTGAAGTTTTCAAATGTTTAAGCCATAATCCTCATTACGTTACCTTTATTATCTCGGTAACCTCTTGAGTACTTTTTCTCAAATTTGCCATATCATTGCGACTATTTCATGACTATTTTTTGGAACCTAAACCAATTCGATAGACTTTACCGTTCGCGTGCACCAGAGGTGAGGAATACAGCTTGAATATCAAGCTGTAATCCTCACCAACTTATAGCTATATCCTCGAAACTAAGGTGGTACTATTTTTTTTGACTTGTGACGACTATTTCAGGACTATTTATAAGCGTTGTCAAAATTCGATTTCAAATATGAGGATTACAGCTTGAAGCGGACAACATATCTACTCCAATTTTATCTAGGTTACCTGCCTACCTATTCATTTATCAGAACTGATAATCAATATTTTGTATTAATGGTGTATAATAAATATATAACGCATATAACCTAGTTATTGTGCCGATTAATATTGAAACATTTAGATAAGTAATAGATAAAACAAGAGAAGTGATTTTTTTAAATAATGTTATATCTAACTCGCCTACCTATATCACATATACCTACATACCTAAAAAATCTTATGTTGATCCATAAAATCAAACAGACCTTTGTTTTGGAAGGTTTTTATACTACTACCTATACGGTACTGATAAAAAATAATTTTAGATTGCATCATCTAAAAAGTTTAAAAGCTTATATTGGTTAAAATTAACAAATTTACAACATCTATCTATTGATTTTAGCTATTTATGTAGCCTATGTATATTTAAGTAAGTTTGTTATTATACCTACTATTAGAAGTGGAATAAAATTAAGGTAACTCTATCTACGTAAATAGCTAGTCAAATATTTCTTGATATTTTTCTACCAAATAGGTTTGTAGATATTATCTTTGTAGTGATGTGCTATTCGTTCTTGAATTTTGTTAACAGTGGTGTGCTTAGTAACAGTAGTACATAATAAGACGAATTTTTGATTATGAATCATTAAAAGAGTTTCAGATGAATTGAGCATACATGTTACATATTCTTATATTGCAAATCATACATCTACAGCATATCTAAGAACTGAAGCAAATAAAATAAAATCATTAAAATAATATAACTTTTTAAGAATATGATTATCTTAATAATAAAAGACATAAACAATGGCACAGCACTATAGGTTTCCACTATTATTAATGAGTCCCCAAATAAAAATGATCTACATACATGTCATTCAACATTTAGGTGTATCGCAAATGTACAATCAGAATCGAACCTGTATTGTATGATTGCTTATAAATGGATTATACATCTTTCTATTTACATCAGTCATTAATATCTGTAATCTTCAAACATTTATGCAACATTGTTTGATATAGATGTATGTTAGTGATTGGCAAAGTTTATAACATTTATATTATTCTTTGAAATATATTGTGGATTTAATAAAAAAGATTAATGTGGTTTGATTTTTATTGTTAAAATCTTCATTACATCAAAGAAGTAAGTGGTGGAAAAGCATTTTGTTTACTAACAACAACTTTTTGGTGTTGGTATGAAATATACCCTTTTATTTTACCATCATAAATTAGATTAGCCACAATGCATTGGGTCTCATCTCCATCCACATCATCGTGACCCATGATTTGTAATGCAGCTTGGAAGTTAGCTATATCTATTTGATGATTATTTTCAGCCAAATAAACTCTTCTGAATAAATTTCTGTAGGCCAAGATCTTTAATTTCTCGACAATCAAATAAATACCCGCTTGAATAAAAAAACTTTCATGCTCCTCCATTACTTGGTCAATGCCTCTCAAATTGCCATTCTTGACAGCACATGCTAAATCCCAAAACAAAAGAAAGTCGTATTTGCACAGAACTTGTTTGGTAGGCATATATCCAAGTAGCATTTTACTGGTACCAAGTATGTTAATATTTGTTTTTATTCTTTATGCTATTTCTGTGACAATTTTGAAAAGCAAACGACAAGTGTTCGTCAGCTGCACGGTAATCGGAATCAAACATAGCTTTCCGTCCAACAAAGTACTTGTAAGTTATTCGTTGTGCTAATGGAAACGGTTCTTTTAGATTGGTGGAGTCTATAGCTCTTATTAATGGTTTACAAAGATGTATCTTGTTTATATGAAAGTAAACCTTTAGTAATTGGTTGACTATAGTCAACATACCAATTTTTTTTGAATATGGTTCGTTGGTCCTTGTGTCTCCAACACATACTCTAAACCCCGCAAGAAGACTATCTGCCGCTTTCTCCAAAATTTTTCCATTGCTTGCTGTCAATGAAAGAGAAAATAACAATTATATATATATATTATCTAGACACTGTCCATTATACTAAGAATTATGGTATTATCATTAAATATATGAAATCATCATCAAATATAAGATAAAAGAAAAACGTCGTCTTCGAGGTAGGTGGCACACAAGCAGGCAACCAGAAGACAAAACTGCGTTTAACAGGGCATCACGGGAATTGAAAGAAATTATTCGGATAGCCAATGAAGCTACCCTACAGGAAAGATTAAGCTCGCTTACGGGCACCAAATCAACTAACTGCTCATTGTGGAAAGCCACGAAATATTTAAATTTGGAGAGGCCCCAAGTAACAAAACCACACCTCAAATCAAACAGGTGGATGGCATCGAACCAGCCAAGAGAAAGCAAATGCGTTTGCAGAATACCTGTCAGAGGTATTTACACCAAATGAGTATCATGACGTTGAATTTGAAAACCACGTGGAATCTGTTATCAACCAGGATTATCAACTTAGCAGACGCCCGAAGCCAGTAAGTCCACGGGAATTGATTGGGCTGATAAGAAATCTTGAAGACAAAAAGGCACCAGGATTTGACCTTATAATAAAGGATATCCTAAAAGAACTCCCAAGAAAGGCAATAATTTTCCTAACCTATCTATTTAACGGCATTCTGAGAACTCAGTACTTTCCGGATCAGTAGAAGGTCTACCAAATCCAAATGATTCACAAACCCGGGAAACCCCACAATGATGTAAAATCATATAGGCCTATAAGTCTGCTACCTGTATTGTCAAAACTTTTTGAAAAGGCCCTGTTGCACAGAATCATACCAATCCTGAAACAAAACAAGATTATTCCAGACCACCAATTTGGATTCAGGCAACAACACTCCACAATCGAGCAGGTTCATAGAGTTTGCGACAGAATAATAAAAAGCTTTGAGCGTAAAGAGCTCTTCTGCTTTCATTGACATTCACCAGGCATTTGATAAAGTCTGGCACAACGGTCTAATATACAAGCTTAGAAACGCCCTTCCCCACAGTTATTCCCTCTTCTGACTTCCTACTTGTCAGAAAGGATATTTCAAGTGAGGGAAGATGGAGCAGTATCACAATTTCATGAAATCACTGCAGGAGTCCCTCAGGGATCGGTGTTGGGCCCTGTTCTGTACGTAATATACACTACAGAGCTACCATTGCATTCGAAGATCACAACAGCAACATTTGCTGATGATACTGCTATTTTGGCTAGCAGTTCTGATCCAGGGACTGCTTCCGGTACTCTCCAAGCGGATCTCGATGACATAAACAAATGGCTTAAACGGTGGCGGATTAAAGCAAGTGCAAACAAATCAGTTCAAGTAACATTTACGCTGAGAAAAAGAAACTGCCCACCAGTAACTCTTGATAACTACATTCTTCCACATAACGACACTGTCAAGTATCTGGGAATGCACCTGGATCGACGACTTACCTGGAGACATCACATAAAAACTAAAAGAGAGGAAATCAATATAGAAACCTATACTGGATGCTAGGTAGAAACTCGGGGCTCGCGATCGACAATAAGCTACTCATCTATAAGACCATCCTGAAACCAGTATGGACATATGGGATAGAGCTTTGGGTGAGCTAGTGACAGCAACATAAGCATTCTACAGCGGCTCCAAAATTCCATATTTAGAACAGTGGCAGTGGAGGAATTTAAAATCAACACAGTAAAGGACGAAATACGCTTTAGCTCTGAGAAATACAAAACACGACTTTCAATACACCCCAATATGCTAGCAACTGATCTGGTCAACCAGAACAACACAAAGCGCCTAAAGCGAAAAAGTATCCTCAACCCCAGTGAGAGCGGTTCCGATAGGCTCTAGGCCTATGGACAATAATATGGTTGTTATCTTCGCTGGAAGATACGTACCCCACGACAGTCTGCACACAACACATCCGCCTATAGTCGATGACTGATTGCGGATTCACCAAGAGAAAAAATATATATATATGAATTGGCATAAGTAATAAACTGGTATGATTGCCGACAAGGATACTGGCTAAGTTCTCTTATGCAGAATATAGGTCTTAAGATCTTTAAAGGAATGAAGTGCCACAATAGCTTTAGGCACATCTTATTGCTGTCATGATCATATTATCTTTGCTTGCGAATACATGCTATACAACAACATTTTATTAGACCATAAGTACACTATGTGCAAAGCAATCCTCACAAAGTTACGAAGTGTGTAGGACGGTCAGGACGCTCACCTGATGGTAATTTATATGCCAGACCATGACAAAGTGACATTGATTGAGAAAAACAACTGATAAACAGTTATAATTCGACATCAATGCCGCACTGCGTTAATTAAGTCAATTTTTGAATAATAATATAATACATAAAAATATAGGAAAACAAATAAAAGTACAAAGGTGTTTATTTCTTTTGACATTATTAAGTTGAATTATGAACATTAGAGACAGACAGAGTATTAAGAAATTGTGATAGGATGAAAAGCGTTAGGAAGATTTTCGGTTTCCAAGTATGGATTAAGGATTGAAGAGAAGCACCCCTGAAGATAATATTAAGTACTAACAAACAATTAGATCATGCATTAAACTAAACTTATAGACAGTTCGCAATTATTAGTAGTTGATCTATGAAGAACAATCAACAATTGAAGTGTCTGCTGTAATGGTTGATTGACCTCTATTGAGTTTACTCGTCTAATTTCTGTAATGGGGACGTGTCTTGGCAAGCACAGTACCTTCTGGACTCATGGACCGTGGACTTGCTAAGGAAAGGAATGTAAAGGACTGAAATATCTGGTGCAAAGTAGGGGAGACCAATTTCCAGCAGCGGATTACAATACCTTAATAACTGCAGGACAAAGAAGACACAAAGGAAAAGCAATATTCTTGCAATACAAATCACTAGATAAAAAACCTGTGTTAATATGTTAAACTTAGCTTAGCTAAAATATTGATTTAAAATGCTTGTGACTGCCATAACGTTTTTACAAAGTGGTAAGCTAATTCATTAAAGGTTACCACCACAAGAAACAGGTGTGACATTAACATGTCAAAGGCCAAAATAACTCAGATTAGAAACAAAAGCATTAGGTACATTTTGTTTCAGTCCAGGTTATAATATCATAAACAATAATTACTTACAAATAGCAGCTTCTGCCTTAAGTGCAACAAGCCTCAGATCCAAACTGACAGTGTATAAAAGAGGCAAATTCCAATTTTCCCCCTGTTGTGCTTGAATCAGCCTTACAACACAGCCAACGCAGGCAGTTTGATGTTCATATGCTTCTTCATAATCTTTGATAAAAAGTGCCTGTAAAATTTAAAAAGAGAAAAATAAATTAAATGACAAACCCAAGTTAATGAAAATGTTAATGACAAAAATTATATATGAATCATTGTATGAATAAATAAATATCCACTGAAATTCACACAATTCCATCCAGCCACAAGTTAATTGTGAAGTTTGTATTACAGGTACTTAACAACTGATGAACATACTGTTAGACAGAAAAGAAACAACCAACGCTTCCTTTCCTTCCTTCCTCTGATCCCTAATCAATTGAAGAGTGATGTCACCTCACTAATATCTCTCTCTTGACATTAGCATTGTATGCGGGAAACAGTCATATTGTAATACTGAGATTTAATCCAATAATAAATGTTATTTAAACTTAAAGAATCATTTAATAATAGTTATATACATTTTTAAGATAAATACATAGTTATAATTTATCAGACATGTTCATGCAAACATATGTTTGAACTGCCCGGGGTTGGCACCCGGAACCCTTGGATAGTAGCTGACTCAACCATTACACAAATAGGGTTGTCAAAATTATTGTGTCTAGGATTGAGATCTTATTACTTTTTCAATACATTATAAGTTTGTGTATTGGGGCTTCTAATTACTTTTATTATTAGTATGTCCTATAAAAACTCATAGAAGTATTTTATGAATACAAACAGTTTGAGATACACTGTGATAATAGTGTGTGATGCTACTCAGCACAACCACAAATGATAATCTTAATATCAATGTGGTGTGTGGTTCATGAATTTAGGCTATAATGATGATGATCACATATTCATGAAAATAAAAGTACTGTTTGTACTCTAGGGTGAAAAAATGTACTCACATATCTTTTGCGTTATAACATATAGGCCATGGTTGTGTTAGTTGGTGCCTTTCTGGCAAGACCACAATGGATTTTAAGCGTTATGAGCAATTTTAAAATGTGATATGAATCAATCATTAATGTATCTCATACTTAGATAAACAATTACTTAATCAAAACAGATTAACATTCTCACACAAAAGTGAGTGCAGCAAAAATTATGCTCATCCATCAGTTCACCAATTTTTTTTGGTAAACCAAGAAAAAAAATGCATCAATTGTTTATGCCTGGTTATCAATTGAGCAATTAATTTACTGTTCATGTAATCAGGGTATGGTAGGTCATACACTATACAACTACTAAATTAATCGATATATCGATAAGGCACATCATTAATCTTACCTTAACGCATAGTAAGTGAGATATAATAATTTCATCTAGTGGCGCCATGCAATTGCCTTCAACGAGTGTAGCTATGTCACTTGACCTAAGATTTCGGTTTCCAACATGTTCATCCCTCAGGGACAACAACCTCGCCAGTATTGAGCCTTGACATGTCCTATAAACCCGCTCTACAAACTGTATGTACTGATTTAATGTTCCAGAAGACATGCTTGTATGCTACAGTAACGCGCTACAACATTTCTTTAAATTCAATTAAAGGTGAATAAAATTAAAAATATTACGATCTGAGTGATTTCTTACAAATATAATATTTGCAGTTTAAAAATCATTGAAAGCAGAATTCCACTTTCATTAAATGATATAGTGTTTGATTGTAATTTTTAAAATAACCAAAAATAGACGAACTGAAATATTTACTTGGGTTTGACATTTAATTTAACAGTAAATAAATAAAATTTGTTGGGTAATTAGGCTAAGGTCTGCATGTATACTGCCTAATTATTACGGATTTGGAGGCAAGGTAGAGCCCCCGCCAAGATGAGCCAAGCCAAACACAAAGGTACTACCTAACTTTACTCAAAGTGTTTCTTCGTTATTTCTTACCCCGATAAACTTGGTTTCGATGTATCATATAGGTAGTTCATATTCTCAGGATAATTATGATGTCAATAATAGACTTTATCAACTAAATTAAAAACAATATGCCATTTAAATAATAAACCAGTCATAATTAAAATTCAATACTACTGAAAAAATTAAATAATAATAATAATACGGAATACTAAATTCAACATACAAAGTATAAAGTGAATAGCTCCTACACTTTAGATTTTTATGATGTCTAAAATACCTACAACTATTTCGCCACTAACACACTGAGATCAACAAAATGTTTGGATTCTTCCTCATATTATAAGCTTTGAAGGTGTTCCTCTTATTTAATTTAATAAGTACAAATACACAAAGCAACATACTATATCAAAATAAAAATTACTCAAAAGGATAAAGAAAAAGGATAAACTTGAAACATCTATGTACATCAAAACTATTCGCACCGTACACTTTATTCACCTAGGTGAATAAATCACTGTAAGTAAAGCCGTATCACCGTCAAACGATGAGGCAGTATAATATTTGTCGTTAGCTTTTTTGAAATGGAAAGAATCAACAAAAATAAAAAGTGACGTGCTGGATGCAGTGTTGCCACCTTAGCCCTTTTAGGGTTAGATCTAGCACTTTTTACTATAGGTAAACTCCTAATCTAATAATTTATTCCAAAAAAATGGCAATGCAGATCTTTTTCACTACCAGCACCATACTAAAAACTATTATTGCAGCATTTTATGTACAGAAAATCTTTTGTTGTTTTGTTTTTTTACTTACTTTTTACATTATTTTTATTAGGCGAAACATGTAGAACGCATTTTTTTTTATGTTTCTTTTGAATAAAGATTCTTATTCTTAAAGGTCCATCAAGCCCAATCTAGCCTTTTTAACTTCTCAATAGGCCCAATTTTAAAACTAAGGTGGCAACACTGGACGAACAAGAGTCAATAATTTAGAAGAAATTTAATGACGGATAAATAACCTTCTTTTTCCTATTATTCCTTCACGTGTTTATTTATTTACTCTATAAAAATGGAAGAAAATGTGGCTTTAGATACCAGTAAACAGAAGCAATTTGTGAAATCCATAAAAGGAATAAAAAAACTCATTCAGGTTCATTTTCACTTCGTATTTTTACTGCATGTAAAAGTAAAGTCGGTGTGTTTATTGTAATTTTATTGTTTATAACAGAAAAATGACGCTGAAGGCGTACGCGAGAAATTATCTAAGTCTAAAGTCAGTGGCGGTAAAGTCCAGAAGAAAAAACGAACACCACGGGGTCTTGTTTACCTGGGACATATCCCGCATGGTTTTTATGAGGTTAGTCAGAGTTAGAACATGTCTTTAGCTTTTCATAAATTAATCTTGCTTTTAATTAAAATATTATTTTCATTCTAGAACGAAATGACACAATATTTTAAACAGTTTGGTATGGTGACAAATGTTCGAGTGATAAGATCAAAGCGTACTGGCAATTCCAAGGGATTTGCATTTGTTGAGTTTAAAGAGCCAGCAGTTGCGGAAATAGTAGCAGAAACTATGAACAATTATCTGATGGGTAAAAGGTTGATTAAAGGTAAGTCATTAAATATTTAACCCATTGAGAGTTATATGCAACTTAGCATCTGTCATTTAAGGGTAATGGGTGCAGATCAGAGTTTACAGAAAAATTATGACTATTTTCTGTTATTAATCCTTTGACTGCCAATGATGCCTTATGGTGCCAGACATAATAAAAAATCTATTGTCTGGATTCACGGTGTTCAGTGGGTTAATTTTCCTCAACACTGCTTCTGTTATGGTCAGGCATATCACTTACCACCAGGTGAGTGATGTACAGTATGTCCCCCTCTGGGAGAATGACAATGTTGTTGGTTGTGGCAGAATAAATTTAAACAAAAATGGTGCTGCACTCTTAACTCATATAATTGTCAGATTATAAGACAGATACTGATTACAGATCAACAGAGATCTGTAACACTAGGCATTTTCCTAAAAATATCAGTCTTTTGTATGCACTCGATGTGACTTCTGAAAAAACACACTTGTTTAAGCTTTAAAAAAATATAGGCATGTGTCACTTCAAATTTTAAGTTTGGTTATAGTTTTGTACTTATTTTTTAAACTTTTTTATTTGAAAAAGGTATATTTTTATTCCAATAATAACTACGCTTCTCAAGAGATATTTAAAATCTTACAAGACAGAAAATGTTGATACTGCCAATCAAAGCTCTATATTGGTATTTCAAAAATGTGTAGGTTTTGCTCCTAGTCTGTTGAATGAAAAAATGGAAATTCATAATTATATGAATCATTAAAATGGATTTAAATGTTTAAATTGTCAAATATTGTTGTTTTTTATTTCAGCGGCTTATATACCACCAGAGAAACAAAAACGTGCAAACAGAAAATTTTGGAGCAGGACTTTCAATCCAGGCAGTGAAGGCAGGTTAAAATCAAAAAAGGTGAATATGCTTTCATAATAGCATACATTCCACTGTGGGATATTGACAACACCAACATAAAGGAAATGGCTTAGATAAATAATAAACTAACTAGAGACACAATCACAGGAAATATCAATCGAAAAATGTGCAAGCCACATGACACATACAAATACTTATTATTATATGTAGAACGTATTATTCATTAAATTTTTAACCATGTTCATTTCATATAAACACATTACTTTGTCACGACAAGCTTGTATTATGTGCTTGCGGCGCACAAATGTCCAACCCTATTTGTCATGTGTCTATTAATGTATTAACTATAGTTCCCCTGCCTAGGCTGCATATTGAGTACCTTGTACAATATGCATGCTCTATACCTAGTTATATTTACTCTTGAGATTATTTAATACTACATATTTTATTTTTCAGGCATATAATGCTAATAAAGATGAACAAGGAGATCTAAAAAAGGCTAAGAAGTTGATATCAAAGTATGTTTTATAAATTATAACATTATTACAAGTAGCTCATATATATTTTTAAATGGTTTCCTTTTTTTCAGTGTGAACAAAACAAAGAAAAAACTGAGAGAATTGGGAATTAACTATGATTTCTTTACACCTGTTGATGTTCCTGAATCTTTGTTGAATTTGGTTTCAAATGACAACAAAAATACATCAACAGAAGATTTGCAAAAGAAAGATAAAAAGGTAAAAATAATAACAAATTACTTTAAAAATTTAAATCTAAAAAATACATAACTATAATAAAAAAAACAAACAAATCAAAGCTATAATAAATAATAAATTTGTTGAGTGTGTTTGTGTGTGTATGTGAGTAAGTTTGTATGGGTGTGAGAGTAAGTGAATGATGTGGTACGAATTGTGTATTTGTTATCAGAACAATATGTTACTTAGTCTGGCTACGTAAAAAGGTCAATGCTTAAATTGTTAAACTGAAGTAACCAATTTTAGCATTTTTGTTTTAGTTCGTAACCAGGCAAAGGGTGTATATTGAGTTATTTATTAATTAAATTCTACTGATGAATGCTCATTATATCGCTGTTGTCTCTTTGACAGCATTTCTGATTTCCGGCTGTTCTTAAAATGCACTTGTATATGGGGTTATTTTATGTTGTTTAGTCAAAACATTTAGGGTATGTAAAATGTTCACGCAACACATATCACAACATTATTGTATTGTTCTTCGGTGTGGGAAATCTATATATATGGGCTAAACAGTCAATTACTGATTAAAAGTTGATCTTTGCACGTCGTAGTGCATTTAATTGCGTTTACTATGGTTCATGCTATGCAACAAATGTTCGTATTGCCCCAGGTAACGAACGGGAACTATCGCTAGTGTAGTACGACGTCTCCCCAGTACACATGGTCATCAAAACAATAAACAACTTTACAAGGTTAAGTAACATCTCTGAGAGCTCTGCGCTAATTATCCAGTCAAGTTCACTTGGAACTTTGTAATGACAGGCACGCGTAGCCATCTAAATCTGACATAAAGAAAAAAAATGCGCACACACACACACATAGGTACATACATAACAGAAAGAATATCGTCTTAAATTGTAATTACTAAGTTCTATAATGTAGAACGCAAAGCTAGCACAGCCTTGCAACTTGTTTCGTCGTGAACACGCGACTAAGATATTGTTAACTAATCTATATACATGAAATAGCTATAATAAGTAGTAACTTACTGTGAATACTCTCGTTTTTAAATTGCAACTGGGATTCTCCACATTTTTAGCTCTTATAGTTTTACTAAAGGGTGCACGGAAGCAACAGGGGCGGAATCGGATCTTTCATTTCAACTAAAAATTTAATAAAATGCTTGAACCAATTTGACTTAGTAAATAATTATTATAATATAATCCATATTTTCTATACAACACCTTTCTTCTAAAATCGCCCTCATTTAAATGATTCTTGCTACCGGTCTGAATCATTAGAAAATGTCTATACTTAACATTCTGTCAAACTCATCAGAGTCAAAATTGCATAACTACTTGATCACTTATCCTGATTCTATCCTAATTTTATAAATCTCAATATTGCTTCACACCAAGTTGTTTAATTTGTTTCTTTAAGTTTCTGAGCCTCCTTTTTTGACTACCTCGAACTGCTTTTCTGCTGTAACTGTTTTAGGCATTTGCATTCTCATTAACCACTTTGTTGTATTTTTTTATCTCCATCTAGTTTGACTTCAGGACGTGATCCTTAATTAAACTTAACCTATTGGAAAGGTAGAAATAGTATTATATGTCACCTGGAAACAATAACGAAACCGAAATTGCTTAATTTACTAAAAATTGATAAAAAACCGTTGTAGGATTCCACAAAATTGTTTTAGCACGACTGTTGGCGCTGGGTCCTTAAAAACTAATATTTTGTAAGTGCCAAAAATAATTCATTTTTTTAAATATAACATGTAATGCCTATATTGATTGTTTTTTTACATGTATCAAATGAAATTGTTTATTATTATTACAACATCATATAATCAACAATTTATCGACCAATAAGCCTTCCATTGCAGGGAATGCAATGCAAGGCATATATTGCATGTTACTAAAAGCATTATTTTATGAAGTCCGAATTCATAAAATTAAAATGTATATCTTTCCAAAAGGTCCTGTTTGAAACTTTGTAACTCACTGGGATATATTGAAAAGAACTTAACACTGACAAGAATGCCTTTTACTTATCTGTTGGTCTTAACTAAAATTAATTAAATTGCTAAACTAGTTTGCTTGCTCGTTTGTAAGCTCTTTGTTTGCTTGTATTTTATTGCTATGTATTTTTAAAGTATATTTGTATT
>PQWD01000579.1:36271-53877 GCA_019425675.1 Leucinodes orbonalis
ATCAAATTAAGAAAGATTATCTTATTTAAGAAATATTTACTAAGTTTTTTTACTATGCTAATGTTTATAAACTCTCCTTTTATACATATGCTCGTTTTATCGAGCGTTCGGAATGTAGTTGTAAAGTATCCTTAACAATTAATACTGGAGAAAAAGACATAATTACACGTATATCAGATGTTTATACGTTTTGACTGAATGTTGCGTTTATAACCCATACTTACACCGTCAATTACTTTTGCAACTTGAGTGTAGAAATTTCTATTTTTGATATGCAAATTTTTTTTAATGTAGACTGCTTGGGATATCAATTTTTATGTTTATCAAGGAATGTTAAATACATTCCTATGTATAATTTTAGGTACCTCCTACCTAGAAAACTTTGTTAGCTAGCATTTACACATAGGTATCCATGCTGTATGTAAAGGCGAATGCCGCAAACTGCATTGTGACATTATAGGCTTTTGTTTTACATAGAGTAATATAAATATTTACTATATAGTACATATATAATTTATGTATTATTTTCTACATGTTTCTAGCAAATAAATTATTAATAATTATTATAACTACAATTTAAGTTTCATTGTAACATTAATAAAAATACCAGTGAATATACATGATTATATTTTTTTTATTATTGTGTTGCAGAAGCGATAATGGTAGTGAATAAGGTTTTTAAGTTGCATAAACTTTACCAAGTACAAAATTAACTGTTAATAAAAAATAATTAAAGCAGCATCAAGCTTTTGCTTCCGCTTGCTGTCCAGGTCTTAAGAAAAGTCCAATAAAACATTAAAATTTAGAACTTTTTCGTCTACCAACACATCATTCTTAGATAAAGATAAGATAAAAATTCTTTATTGCACATAAGAAAAAAAAATACAATACAACAAGTAACAACAAAAGACAAGTACAAAGTAGGCGGCCTTATTGCTAAGGTAGCAATTTCTGCCAGGCAACCTTTGGGTAGAAGAAAAATATTTATAGGTAAGCGGGCTAGTGCAATTTAATTAACATAGTTATAAACAATATTACATAAACTAAGTACACATTAAAAATAATACAATAAACTAATAAATATTAAACAATAATAATAACTAATAAATAATAAAACAAAATACATAAACTAATGGAAGATAGGATAATTCAATCTACAATCAGAAACAACATAAAGAAGACAACGACAGATCGAGAAAAAATAATAATAATAATATAAGGATCACTAATATTTATCGCTTACTTGCAAGTAATGTTTTTTGATACTGCTCTTAAAAGTCTCAAGAGACGGTGCTCGACGAATGACCTCGGGCAAGGCATTCCACAGCTTGATTGCTCGTACTGTGAAGGACTTTCCGTAGAAGTCAGTCTTGTGAGATGGCAGGTCAAGCGTCAATTTAGAGTTGGCACGCAAATTGCGGCCCAAGCTTGCAGAACGAAAAATAAAGCGATCCCTAAGATAAAGAGGTGTGTTAGGGTGGGAAAGAATGGAATAAAGGAGGGAAAGAATGTGACAGTCCCTTCTACGGGCAATAGGCAGCCATTGAAGTTGGGACCTATATGAGGAGACATGGTCATACTTACGCAGGCCAAATATAAACCTTATACAGAGATTCTGCAGACGTTCGAGTTTATTTAATAGTTGAACAGATAAATCAGGATAACAAACGTCTGCATAATCCAGTACAGGAAGGAAAAGCGAATGTGCCAAGTTTATTTTGGTTTTGGTCGGCAAAAGATTCCTAAGACGCTTAAGAGACCCGTAAGCGGCAAACACCTTCCTACTTACCTCGGATACCTGGTGATTCCACAAAAAGAGTCATCAAACGTAATGCCTAGGTTTTTGACTTTACGGCTGTAGGGAATAGTAATTCCATCAAAGATGATCTGGGGTAGCAAGTCATGCTTAATCCGTGCAATATACCAGGGGCTACCTATTATGATGGTCTGAGTTTTAGCTGGATTAACTTTCAAGCCAAAGGAACGACTCCACTCAGCAATATTGGTGAGGTCTCTGTTGGTAGCCTCGATAGCAACTGAGAGATCAGAAAGCGGAGCTTGTGAATAAATTTGGAGATCGTCTGCATACAAATGATAGGAAGAAGTAAGCGGAAGAGAGATAGAATTAATGAAAATAGAAAACAAAAGAGGTGACAGGACGCCACCCTGCGGAACGCCGGCAGAAGTGTTACACCACGCAGAGAAAGTATCTTCAACGCGAATGCGCTGTCGGCGCCCAAACAGGTAACTATGAAACCATTCAATCACCGTTGGAGATATGTTTTGAGAGCGCAAGATAGAGAGCAGAATATCATAATCTACTGTGTTAAAGGCGTTACTAAAATCAAGCAACGTTAAGACAGTTAATTTCTGATGTTCCATTCCCAGTCGAATGTCATCGGAAACATGTACCAACGCGGTAGTCGTGCTATGACCGGGACGGAAGCCAGATTGAAAGGAGTTCAAAAGGTTGTTCGTGGATAGGAAATATGAAAGTTGTTGATGAACCAACCTTTCGAGGACTTTGGAGAGGAATGGTAGAATGGAGATAGGTCGGTAGTCTGAAAGAGATTTAGGATTAGGTTTTTTAGGCAGTGGGATAATTTGTGCTTCCTTCCATACGGTAGGAAAAACACCGGAGGATAAGGAATTGTTAAGAATGTTGGCAATGACTGGAGAAAGGATATCAAGGAGAGGAGTAATCATTGCACGACTAACACAGTCACTTCCAACGGCATTTGAGGAAATGGCTTGAACGTTCTTCATAACATCACAAGCGGTGATTGTGCGAAAGATAAAAGCTGGAAAAGTTTGAGTTGGCATTGAATTAAGATTATTTATAGTATTTAGTTTTACAAAGCTGTCCGTCTGCTGGCTGTCTGTCTTAGGCGTAATGTTTTGCAATATCTGTTGTTTCGCTCGCAAAGAATGTAATTTTTGACGTGGCGCGTAAACAGCTTTTAAAGCATCCCCTTATACCCTCACTTCTTGGAAGAATTTCAATTCGCGGCAGTACAACAATGATGAGTAAATTTTCATACACAATGCAACTGTTATTAAGGCGCTAGCGGAGGACTCCGCTTTCGTATACTTTAAGGATAGGGTTGCCAGTGGAATAGAAAATGCAAAAATATGATTAATATAATACTTTTCTGCACAAAAGGCACAGCTAAAACTACAGCACGCAACAAGTTGAAGTTTAGAATGATTTTTCTTTGGGTATCTTGTGATAATTTTCTTACAAGAACGTGAATGAAATGAAGATTTTGTTTAATCCATGGATGGATTTAAAATTTGAAAATCTTCGATAGAATAAATAAATATCGATCGATATTCAAACATGCCCATCTAGCCCATTATATTTATTGTACTATGGGTATTAACTACTGATAATCATACTTATATATAATAAACTGCAGTGGTTACAACTAGAATCATGGTAATCAAAGAATAATTCTACTTACTGCTTATTTTCATTCTCATTTTATTTCACAATTATTGGGCAATTCTAACCACACAGCAAAGCATTAGAAATAATTTTTTCGTAACATATCAACTAATATCTTAATCAATGATTATGATAATTTCTTATAAAATATTTGAAAATTAATCATTTCATATTAAACTTGTAAAACAAAGTTACTTTCTCTGTCCCTATATCCTTTTATATCCTTAAATCTTTCAAACTACGCAAAGGATTTTGATGAGGTTTCTTTAAAAAGATAAAATGGTTGACCAGTAACGATTTTATGTATAAAAACATCAATTAAGTAGTAGCGACATACTGATATTTTTGAGGTTTCTAATGTGATGTCGAAAATAATATTTTTTTCCGCTTATATTGCAAACGCAGGCTTAGCCCTAAGAGATTTATCAAAATAATATTTTTATATACAACGTTCACAGTTCTTCTATAGTGTATTTAGTATCAGCATTTCACCCGCGCGATGACCGGTCTGGTTGCTAGTAGTAAATAATATACCATTTGAATTAAAAAATACAGTGGCAACCCTAGCCAGTTGAAGTGCAACGACTGGGGTTATCGCACGTCGGCAGACATGATGGTGGAAATACTTGAACTAGGCATTACCTTAATGTCGCAGCGTTTGTAGCTCGCTACTGTTGTATAGGTAATAGGCAGCACACCTTATTTCTGAACGAATACCTAAATATTATCCTCGGCAATGTTGTTTGTGTATTCGAAACGTAGATCATTATTACTGATGCAGTCTATCTTTGTGATGATGTTCTACGTATCAAATTATATTAGTTTGGTATATCACCTCAAGCTAACCTACTCGTATCTATCCCACCATAATATTTTCTGCGATGAAATGTGAGATCCAATTTTTGTTAATGATTTTCTAATGGTAATTAGACGCAGTCTAATTATTGGATTTGTGATGAGTTGAAAACTAAAACAAATGCCGATTTGAGACTCTGCTAGTTGCCAAACTTTGTTCCGCTCTTATTGCCAAAAGTTGTATAAAAATCTGTTGAATCATTTTTAGTTATTTCGAAAGCGTAGTTACTTTATTATTTATAAAATATTGCGTTGTAATACATTCCCAATAAAAATAAATTGTATATTGTTAATTATTGGATTTGTGATGAGTTGAAAACTAGAACAAATGCCGATTTGAGACTCTGCTAGTTGCCAAACTTTGTTCCGCTCTTATTGCCAAAAGTTGTATAAAAAATCTGTTGAATTATTTTAAGTTATTTCGAAAGCGTAGTTACTTTTATTATTTATAAAATATTGCGTTGTAATACATTCCCAATAAAAGGGTACCGTACATCCTTCGTGAATAACTTTCATTCGTATTTGCCTTGTTTTTTCCATTGATTGTCGCTGAACCCTAACATAGTTGTTATACAAATACAAAACTATGTAAACAGAGAGTGTATAAACATACACGTTTGTGACAACCCTAACTGTGAGCAGTGCAGTTGCGTTATCGGTCTGTGGCAGCCGCGGCGTGACGTCAAACAGACATTTGGCTAATGTTCTAACAATATTTGTATTGGGGAACTAACCCGCTGATGCAACGGGTATTAGTTTGAATTAGAGGAACATGAGATTGGCGATTAAAATTTATTCATTACTAGCTGTGCCCCGCGGTATAAGGTATTCTAAGCAGTATGAGGTATTTTCCCGCAGTAAAATAACCTAAATTCGCTTCGTTAAGTCCCGTAAAAGTGCGCATGTCACGACGCGCGGCCACCACGTGGAACAACATAAATTTATTTTTCTAAAAAAAATATTTTCGAAAATAAAGGTAGCTTAGTTTTCATCAGCATCACTTACCTGCCAAAGTTTCGTTCAAATCTGTCCTGCCATATCAGAACTTACCCGGAAAAAACAGACAAAAATTTTATTATATATATATAATACTAAGGTTCAAATTCCGACGCGTACCAATGTGTTTCGAATTTTCGAAAACATATGTACGTTATCCGACGCAGTTACGGTGAAGACGCTCTTACTTCATGCACGCCTGCGAAGAGATTCGAAGGTTGTGTGTAAAGTCGTCCAATCCGCACTAGGCCCGCGTGGGCAACTAAGGCCTAATCACCCTATACGGGCAGGCCCGTGCCCCTCGGTGGGGACGTTTAATGAGCTGATAATGATGAACATATTATATTAAATGCTTATCTTAACGTTCATTATTTCAAAGTATAAAATTATTATTACTTCAAAGTGTTTAATAGGCATACTATGATTCTACGCAACATGAGCCGATATCGAACTGTTTATGACATGATAAGTGACTTGACATGGAGAGATGAAATGTCTGAAAAATAGGCACATTAATGTCGGGACAAGCTTTTATTAAATTTAAATTGTGACATAGGCATAGTACTAAACAATTAGTTTCATTTAATTAGTAGTTAAGTTTTATCTTTTTAAATCAAGGTGATACTTAATATTTCCGTTAATAGGAAATCAAAGCTTAGTCTTAATCATACTTCCAATTCCGCAATCATTTAAATATCATCTTGAGCAGCTAAATAAGCAATTAACTCTCGAGTTAAGTGGCAAAAGAACAAAAGCATCGTCAGTAACCCGAGTTTAATAACGTTCTGAAATTAACCCATTTTAACAAGATTATCTGGATTTAACAACGCGGCGTCTTAATTAATAATTATTTATTTGCAACTTTGAGATGAATTGTTTTATGTTGAGTTAAATGGTAGCTTGAGTTAGATACTGGTACACATTTTGCTGTGTTGTTTTTTTTTTCATTTTTAAATATTAAGGGTGGAATTTAATGTTCGTGTTGGATTAAAAATTAATGACAAATACATCCATACAATCACCACTGTTAGACAAAAGTCTTTTCTAATAATTTTCGGTTTCTAGTATGTGTTAGCTAACAATCATGAATTTGCTTAAAAAACTTGTTAAATATTTTAGCGCACCTAAACTTATCTCTTTCTAAAACTGTATATGTGGCATGAGCCACATTATACTTCTTCAATTCAGTAGTTATGTCTGTACTAGTCGGTAAAAAAATATTTTGTTTAATGTACAAATCCCTAGGCTAGGCATACAAGTCAAAGTCAACTATTGCTAGGGTATATGAAAGCAAAGAAAGAAAGAAAGAATCGTGTAAGACTTTTTTTAGTAACTACTTCTGTTGACCGCAGCTAGTCTTTCATTCACCATCGCAGGTGGCTCAGCCATTAAATTTGAGAACGTAGAGCTTTTATAAGTATACATGTTATACCAAACATATTGAAAGCGATTGCGTTAATAATTAAATTGTAGCAACTACCTAACAACTAGACGTTCATGGGTCCACATACCAAACAAAGGGCTCTGTGTCAAATTCCTTGTTGGATTAACTTCATAAAATACTTCCCTGTCCCCGGGATTCCAAACTAGGACTTGCGGGCTGAAAGACGGGGCAAATTATGCCGAATATGTTGGGCCGAGATTATAACGCGTGACTGAAATGAGGTAACTCAAAATTTTGATGTTTTTTTATAACATAGGGAGGCAAACGACCATGGACATTTGCAACAGCTGAGGTCGCAGGGATGCGTTGCCAGCCCTAAGTTTTTGCCCTTTTGTGATTATAAATGTAATGTAATATTGAGCAACATCCACTCAGCGCCATCTAGCCCCAAACTAAGCACCTAGCCTGTACTTATTATGGATACTCAACAAAGTATAAATAATTATTTTCATACTTTGTTTTGTTAAAACTTACATTATACATAGAAACCCCTAGCCCAAATGACAAAACCTATTAACATGGCTGGTACAAGGATTAAGAAAAAGGAAATACGTGTAATTGTTTACTTGTTAAACAAAGAACTGTAAGTATATTTTAGAAACAACAAACAAAAGTTAATAGATGAATTGCTTTTTGTTAATTCTGCAAACACGTGATACAGAAATGAGCCCTCGAAACATAAACGTAGCTTTGAGAATCATGATTATGTTTTTAATTGATAAATTTCATTCTATGACATAGCATATTTAAAGGGCGCGAATTGAGATTTGCTTTCTGCGCGGAATTTCATGTAAACATGGCATTTTATCAAAAGGATACAATGTTATTTATATAAATTCAATATCATTGTTCATGTATTTTCAAGGAAGCAGCCAAGTTTTAAAGGTCGCAGAAATTTCGCTTGAAATCTTATTTAACTTTCGTTTATCCGTAGTTTAGTACCCCTAATACAAACATAAATTGAGACTAGACGATGCTGTGTGAGTTTCGATAGCAATTTTGTTATTGTTTTTACAAAATAAAACTTTTAATACGCGTTTTAGCTTTTCTATTCATACTCCAGGGGGGTTACCGCCATCTCTTAAAACAGAGTTACAATAATATTACTTCGTTTTTTCTGGTACAAAATGCTGACGTATCATTATAACGATACTGTCTTAAGAGATTGCGGTAACCCCCCTGATGTTCGTATCGCTTACCTTTAAAGGTTTAGAGGTAAGCATCGACGATTTAATAATCGTCTCAAGATCAAGAATCTGGGTTCAACGATGACCGTAAACCACGCGTAATCACCCGGCCCGTAACCACTCTCAACCCACAATTATAACCGGTGGGTAAGTGATTAACTCTACCAAGCCCCGCCCATGTGCGAGGAGGACGCACTATGAAAAATCCCGCGCGGCGAAAGCTTTTTGTTATTTTTTTATTGGTAATTAGTAATGGCATCGTTTGTGCTTTGTTTTTTTTTTAATTCCTATGTTCTTTTTTTAATTGCACATGCAGCCCATTCAGTGATCAGTGTTCAGTGTTCTGAAACTTAAAATATATATCTTTTCCTACATACAAATAAAATTGAAGTGTCTTTAGGTAATATTGAAATAGCGGTATTTTTTACTAAATGCATATGATAATATATACGCCACATATACCAAAATATTTTTTTTAAACTTTTGTCTGTCTGTTTGTTCTGGGTAATCTCTGAAACGGCTGGACCGATATGGACGTGGAAGTTTTTGGCAGGTCGTTAATGTAATGTAAGAAAAATGAAGCAATGTCTAACTTTTAAAAAATGAACGAGCTTTTGCGTATAGTTAGTTTGTCCAATTGATAATTTTGAATTCTGCTCGTTCCAAAATACCTATAAGACGAAATTCCTGGTTAAGAGACGCATTAATACCAAAACAAAAGACAAACGATTTATCGACGCAAAACAAACACGTACTCAGTAATGAGTTCGCGCAGTCAAAACAAACCGGGCACGTGCACGAACATCGACACCCGACGATAAATAGAAATTTAATTACGTATACTTTATAAGGGACGTCGTTCCAGCCTATTATCGTCCCACTATACACCTTGCTTGTATGGCCGAGTGTAGGATGTGAATCTGAAGTCTGAAGTCACCGAATTAGCGAGTTTAAGTTTCTGCAAGTCCAAAGAATACGCCTCGGAAATCGGTCGGTAATTCAAATTATAATAATAGATTTTTCAACTACAAACTTCAAGTTCAAAAAGAAACAAAACAATATCATATAATGGATCCATAAAAATCTTTTAGTGGATATTAATATATTTTTTTAAGCTTCTATAATTCGATTTTCATTATTTTTAGTACCCATCTAATGGATTCATCATCATCATTACAACTCCTCCTACGAAACCTCCACCTCCCCCTGTCGGAGCCTATTTGCATCCAACAGCCACAGTCCTCAGGACATCTGCCCATTCGTGTGTGGCCGTCTCACACTGCGCTAGTCGTTACGAGGTCTCCACTCTAGCATTTCTCTGCTCCATTGGCTATCGGTTCTTCCAGCTAGGTGTCCCACTTAATGCCACTTCAGCCCTTTTACACGATTAGCTATATCGGTTATCTCTTCGTTTCTGATTCAGTCGCGCAGCAAGACTCCAAGCATAGACCTCTTCATAGCTCGTTGAGTGACTTTGCACCTATCCAAAAGATACAAAGTTGAAAACCAACTAATGAATTTATGGTTTGGATTTTTTTAAGTGTTGTATACCTTATTCGTAGTCCTTATCACGTAAGCAAATTATCTATGTTCCATTAGGATTTATATTATTTTTTTATGTTATTCGTAACGTAACTAATTTTCCTCTATTTTGCTCCATCAAAAATACACGTCCCCAAGAAATATCCATTAAAGATCCCCCAACAAAAAGCTAAATAAATCGAATCACTTAGAAAAGTAAGAGTGGTCATTTATCCACCCCATTCCATATCTCATTGATATCCTAAAAACACCTTTGTATGATTTAAATGCACTTCAAATGACCCCATATCTGTTTACACATTAGTCTTCCAAGTGACAAGGTAAACAATTTCAAAAACCAATAATAGGTGAACATGCCTTTTTTGAACGTTGACTGCATTGAAAGCTCATTGTATTATGGACTTTCACACAACCAGATTATAAAGAGCCGTCTAAATGTGCATTGACCAATAGTAGGGATCCATTAATTTTGGTTTTGTAATTTAGTCCATTTTAATTGGAACTTGTGAAATACCAAAGTTTGTGCGGGAATACGGGTCTATTTAAACTGGTTGGTACAAAGATGCGATCCCGACACCTTTTACAGCTCTTGTTTGATGTTTCTGTACAAATGTTAGTTAAAATCTCGGGCCGCTATGGTGTTGTTGAAAAATAAAAGCTATTGTATTGTAGTTAGACAGGTTTTGGTTTACGCGTTTATTTTTACTTCATCCTTTAATGTCATTGTCAACACAAGTGTTGATGGGTGAATGATTGAGTGCAATGGTAGGTCTGTAAGGAACTTATGGATACACTTATAATACATAATCTATTCACTAGGTAAACTCGGTACTTGAGTCGTTTAGGTAGTCGTCGTTATCGTCAGTGAACTCACCTGATCCATTGGGACACAAGACACAGTCGAGCAATCCATCTTTACGTGTCGGCATTCACATATCTGCACAGCCCGCTTTGGTGCCTCATTCCTAATGCACACCGCAAAGGAAGAGAAAGAACTCTTTGCCTCCTTATGTTTCCCGATCATTACAACCTGGCCGTCTCCAAGGCAAGAGTGAATAGGCTGTTTCTGGGCAGGCATGAGGCCCATCCTTGGCCGCATCATCACTTACCATCAGGTAAGATGGCGGTCAATGTCTGCCTATACAAAAAAATAAAAAAAAAAGATTTAAAAGACTTAATTTGGGGCAAGATGCACTGTGTGCGTGTATGCGAATAAAACGAATGTATTAGTATATTTTTAAAGTATAATGAGACAGTTTTTTTTATGATTTTCAGGCAATTTTAAGATCAGTTTATTGTGATTTACTTAACCATAACAAAAATCTATAGTACATGTAGTGTGTGTATTATCTCAGAGTAAATATAACTAGGTATTATTATACTCTAAAGATAATAATAAAAAATCAATGTACAGTTGTAATAGTTCAAATTGAAGAGCCTACTCTTTAAACATGCCATAAGTTTAACCACTTTGTCTGATTGGCTCACCTTAATGACTTCTCCGATGGATGAAGGCAGCTATGAATAATTATACTGCATTATTGCCTGCCAACTATGTGTAAAAGTACAGTGAGATATGAAGGAAAATGGGAACACAAGAAACAATCATCATAAATACTGACTCCGTGATTTAGTGGTGTTGTCGGTCATCGAAAGTCTTTTTGTCGAAACCCATTTCTGATCTGCAATATTATCGAAGATCATTTAAGCGTTGGTGGTTCATTGGTGTCGACCTTCCGTTCTGAAGGGTGCAGGTTCAAAATCCCGCCACCTGCCAATGTCTTTACAAATATTTCGCAAATGCACGTTATCAAACTCTCTTACGATGAAGATTCAAAGATTGTGCGTGACTGCCCAATCCGCACTGGACCCGCGTGGTCGACTAACGCCTAAACTTTAGAGGTAGGCTTGTGCCCCTCGGTGGAGCTGACGATGTTGGTTTAGGATTATAATGGATAAGATTTTGTGGATTTGACGTCACAAGGAGAACGCATAGAGTAAGTCGTTTTGTGCGATTATTCCCAGTTTAGTTAAGGCATAGCAGGCTGAACTAGACTAATTCAGAATCCTAGACTAAGAAAAATCCAAAAAACTGAATATCCACGTGTCCACGTGTATATTCTGACCATTTCTGTGAACGAGTGGGTCGGGAATTTCGCCGGAATAAATCAAAATAGGGTTGGCACCGATATTTCATCAAAAAAGAAAGTGGATCTCTCTCTTTTCACCACTTGACAAAGGTTTCCCTCGGTTTTGATATCCATAATTATGATGACTATTGTCTATTGTACTAAGGGTTCCGGGTTCAATCTCCGGGCAGTGATTCTTATTATCTTTATCTGTGTCATCAAGTAAAATATAGGTATTATAATATATACGAGTATATAGTCTAGGTGATAGACTCAGTACTGAAACGTCTACCACCGCAGTGCCAGACATCGTCTCGTCAAAAAGGAGAGTTTTGCATTTTTTTTCGGGATGAGGGCACTGTAGCTAGTGAAGTTGCCCGGTATACGAGACCTCACATCTGTTGTCTCGGGTGTCGGGCGCAGTGCGGCATTGATGGAAAATAATAACTGTCTATCAGTTGATGGTTTCCATCAATGTCGGTCTGTCATGGTCCGGCGTTTCACTTACCATCAGGTGAGCGTATTGACCGTCCTGTATACTTAGTTAAATAAAAAAATTATAAACATATTTTTTTCTACTATATGATTTCCCTGACACTGACACCCCTTGTATTCAAAAGTACGGTACAGTTTGCTTATCTGTCAGTCATCGGTACATACCCACAAAATGATTTAGTTGAAGCTTTTTATATATTAATGGTAAACATGGTTATTTATATTTGCAGCTACGCTAAATTTAAATACGCTTTAACACGTGCTCTTTTTCTATATTAGTAACATATGAATAAAGGTTTTTCAAATATCGAGAGCGTCGGTGGCTCAATGGTTTGGCTTGTTGCCTTCCGATCGGTAGAGTGCAGGTTTAAATTCCGCCACGTACCAATGTGTTTTCAAATTTTCGAAATTATGTACGTTAACCGACGCTCTTACGGTGAAGGAATACACCGATCGTGAGGAAACCTGCGCACGCTTTGGTATGTAGCCAAAGAATGTCTGTCTGTCCGTATCATTCTTATCATTATTACATCCTAATAAGTCCACTGTTTAATAAAGGCCTCTCATAATGAGTTCCACTCGGACGATGGAGCAGTGAACATCCATGTCTCATTAACCAGACCATCAGATTACCATGCACCAGTGGCGTGCAAACCATATATGCAAATAAGTATTGCATACTCTGTGCGTCCAGACAACTTGAAAATTCGCCAACATATTAAATAACTTATTCGTCTATTTTTCCTCTACAGATTTAAAAGCATTGGCGATCTGCTACCATCAACAGCACTCAATTTGACAAAAATGCAAAATATTTTTAGTTTTTGCGACTAGTGTCACTTTGCATAGCCTACTCATAATCGGTGTGCACGCCACTGCTATGCACCATGCACGAAGTAGAAAGTGGTTATTTTGACAAACGGACACTTATTATTTGTATAGATTATATTACGTAGATTGTAGACAATAGATATTTTGTATACTAGATCCATGTATGGTTATATGCACTAAGACAACAGTAATGCACTCAAGTTGGCAACACTGCTTCACATTACACGTAAGATCGATCACTGGCGTTTAGTATCACAATGATGTTTTGTAGCGGGGTTCAGTATAACAGTGGTAAATTAGGCATTGCGTTACATCTGTCTTCTTATTCATGAGCTTCCAACAAGGATATCGTTGGAATATCTAATCTATCTGTCTTGGTTGCTTTTCAAATAACATTTTCTATAAATTTTATTATGAAACTTTATCTAAAGAAAGAACTATACGTGTATAGTAAGATTAGTCTCATTAGATACTTGAATTAAAAATTTACCAAATTAAATTATGTTTTAAGTATTAAAAATCCATTAATAGATTAAATTTTCTTTGACTTGTTTTTAAATTATAATGTAATCCTTAATATAAATGAAGGTCTTTGTATATTAATAAAAGTACTTTTGTATAAAAATAGGTTTTCGTCACAATTTAGTTTTTCCACCCAACCCCATAAAGTCAGGTGTGTCATTTAGGCGAGCATTTCAAATATAACGGGCCTCTACCTCTTTATGTGGGCAGTCTTAAAGAGTTGCATACTAAGGCAACTCTTTTGCATTCACTCGGAGTCGTCATTTACATGGTCATCCAACATTTATTACGGTAGTTGATACACTGTAGCGTATATTAACTGAACCTATTTCCGTTCGCTATAAATAAATAAATATCCACTGACATTCACACAGCGCCATCTAGCCCCAAATTAAGCGTAAAGCCTGTTTTACGGGCATTAAACAACGGATAAACAAACTTAAATATATATATATATATTTGTAATACATACATATTATATATAGAAAACTCTCAGACCATTACAAATAGACATATTCATGTACACAAATGTTTGTACTGTCCGAGGATTGAACCTGGAACCCAGTGTTGCAGTCGACGTCTCAACCGCTTAACCAAATGGGTCGTCAAGTATAAGTTAGTCATTGAGTAGATATGCTGTGGAACCATTTAAAATTTCTGTGTGATCCGAGGGGGTGTATAAACCCTATACGTTTGAACCTTAGATAAACAAAACACTAACTACCTGCACAATCACGAAGAAATATCAACCAAAAAATTCCGAGCCGCTTGACACATACATACGTTGAGTTATTGTTATACTTATGACATAAAATTATTCATTAAAATTTTGACCTTAAGGCGTCATTAAAAGGTACAAAATCAAAAGCATAAGCATACTATTATCTCACTATGACTGTATTACTATTTAGGGGTTTTCAAGCCAAGAGTGAATCGGCATTATTTGAGTTTGCGTGATCTTAGGCTGCATCGACACTTTCCAACAGGTGAGAAGGCAGTTAAAAGCACTCAAATTTTTAATAAAAAAATATAGTGAGCGACGTGATTATAAATGAAAATTCTACCCAATTGACGCGATGGGCAGACTTTTGCCGCGGATACTTTTGTCTAAGGTTTGAACACTGAATCTTTTTGTGCTATTTATATACCTCGTGTATTACTTTACCCATACAAATGCATTAGGGTAAGCAATACGCTGTTTCGTCAGTTATTTAAATTACGCACTTATGCCTAAGTAGCATTGGGTCGTGACGTTGCATACTAGCATCGATTTTAATTGATAAGATCTTGGCGTTTTGTAGCAAATGTAGTTTATTTTTTTACTCACATCATCATATTAAATAAATTCATGAAGTCTGCAATATACGTATGAATATATATAATTAGTAAAAGCAGTTAGTTAACGAAAGCCTTTCTGATCTTTTACGTGCCGCTCCTTTCCATGGATGCCAAGTACCTTCTCGTATGTATCATGTTGTGTACACTATACTACAGATTGCTGTCTAGACGATTTACTTTTTTTTTGTATATACCTTTGTTTCTGACAGTAATCTGTCTGTGTACTTAGGACAAATAAATAAATGTGTTTAGTGTTGACCGGAAAGGAATTGAACAACACTGCCCATCCCTAATTAATCGAAGAGTTGTATCACGTCACTAAGTTATTCTCTGACATTACGGTTGAACGTGACAAACAGTCGTATTGTGAAAAAAAACTCTATAATTAAAGTTAGTTGTAAATGTAGAACCATAATAGTATGGCAATCAGTAAATGGATATCAGTCTATAAAACGTATGCTACCTTTGCAAAAAGCGGTCTCATGATCACATCACAACTATTTTTTCTGCTACAAAAGCTAATTGACACCATTTATATCCGGCCATTGCTGATATCAATTGAATCCAAATTATTATTTTTTTTCCATAAAATAATTCAAAGATTTATTTTTTCTAAACTGAGTATTCTAGAAAAAGCGCTTAATAACTAATTTATCTATACTAATATATAAAGCTGAAGAGTTTGTTTGTTTGTTTGAACGCGCTAATCTCAGGAACTACTGGTTCGATTTGAAAAATTCTTTCAGTGTTAGATAGCTTATTTATCGAGGAAGGCTATAGGCTATATATCATCACGCTACGAGTAATAGAAGCGGAGCAACAATGAAGAATGTTTCCAAATCGAGGGTATTTTTTCATACTTGGAGCTTCCGCTGCGTACGCTGAGTAAACGGTTAAAGTTTCATAAAAGTCATGTATGAGAGTATTGTTCTCCTTTTAAAGGTCTACAAAAAAGTCGCAACAGCATATGTCTATCTTTTAAGGTTAGCTCACTATAATATATTTCTTGCTAAAAAAAATCTGAAATTGACCCCGAAACCTTTAAAGTTGGAGGGAGGGGAAATCCTATGTTTAGTGATAAATGAAAGTACCGTGTTATCCCGAATTTAATGCGAGCGAAGCCGCGGGCAAAAGCTAGTGAAAAATAAAAGTAATATGCATGTGCCCGTAATTCCTGTGCCTTGGGCCACCTGTCTAGGGTGGCCCGTGAAATTGGACATTACCATCATCGTAGGCTATGGGGGCTTTGACCGGTAACGACCAGCTGGACGGGGCCCGAGCTCCAGTCGTCTATTCTTCCGCCAATAAACAAGGGTGCTATCAATAACTTCTATAGAAACATACCTTTATAACTTATAAGAAAGAAGTACTTTGCGAGGTGGTAGACTCGATACTGAGTTGTCTAGGTAGGTACCACCGCAGTGCAAGAAATCGTCCTACTAAAGAAGAGTGCTATGCACTTATGTGTTTTGGGATGAGGGTTTAACTACAGTGCTAATAAAATTACCGGGTAGTAACAGACTTAACATCTGTTGTCTTGGGTGACGAGCGCAGTGCGGCATTGATGGAGAATTATAACTGTCTATAAGTTGTTGTCTCTACAAAGCCGCTCTGTCATGGTCAGGCGTATCATTTACTATCAGGTGAGTGTCCTGACCGTCCTGTTTACTTCGTAACATAAAAAAAGAAATGGCAGTGGGCAGGGCATATAAACCTTAGAACCAGTACTCGATGTAGCTGAAAGATTCTCGAGTGGCGTCCACGTAACGGGCAAAGAAGGGTAGACCGATCCCAACCAGACGCATGGATGACCTACTTAACGTTGCAACTACCAGATGGATGTCGACTGCTAGGGAAGTCAACGTTCAGCAGAGAAACAATTCTGAGGCAGTAATTATGATGACGGTGATGGTGATAAAGAAAGATAGAAGGGTTTGAACAACCAATTCTCTGTGCGTCCAGACAACCCGGAAAATCGACAACATAATAAATGATTCACACTTATTCGTTCATTTTCCTCTACAGATTTGGAACAAAAGGCGATCAGCTGTCATCAACAGCACTCAATTTGACAAAATTGTACATCATTTATTGTTTTTGCGATTAGTGTTCCTTATTGATTAGTGTACCCTACTCATGATCCCTGACACACTGGCTGATTGGCTTAACTTTTCTAAAAATACAGAATCTTTATAAATTTCTCACATAAGATTTCGGAAGAACCTGAAAGAAGTGAAAAACGGGATAATTTTCTTTTTAACCGCACACTTATTTTTCTTAGGTTAACTGGTAGAGAATGCATTCGTCATTAAGTTCGTCTTTGTACACTATTTTATGTGCAATAAAGTTTTTAATAATAATAATAATGCAGTGACTAAAATTCGAAGTTCAGACGAACAATGCTGACAGTTTCCTTTAAACATACTAACATATCTCGATCTTATAACTTGTATAACTTGATTATTCCATTAAAATGTCCTGTGACAAATTCCTCGCAGATATACTGCGTGTAATGAGACAAACGACATATATACGACTTCCTGATACGATAGACTAAGATATGCATTTAAGCATACACTTGAGTCCAGATGCACTTTCTAGGCATTAACTTTTAATGTTCGACAGGTGTAAAAGCTTATAGCGAGTTGGAGTTTTTTGCAACTTTGCTCCTTCATTCAATGCTTATAAAAGTAGGCAACGTTTATGTGCCTGCGGTATTACTCGTGGTATATGATATTTTCCGCATTAAAACAACATAAAATCTATGTAAATAAAAAAAATGTCATACTTGACAATTTTTTTTAGTAGTTTAGTCTATT
>PQWD01000580.1:0-18695 GCA_019425675.1 Leucinodes orbonalis
CGTTCAAAATATGGGAAGACAGTAAAGATCATTATTAAAATAGATACCTCCGTAGAGGTAGAATTCTGTTATTGAATAAAATATTTGTTCATATTATTTCAAGCATTTACAAAGAATTAATATTAAATTTGAATCTTAGCTTTCTGGTTCAGGTGTAATCATCGTGTTCTGAAACACAAATTTTAGCCTGGCCTAAGCACCATTGTGAAACTGTTTACTGATGTTTTATAATTAATTCATGTACGCGGGTGACAGATAAGAATACATAATTAGCTTATTATATGTAGTAATAAGCAATCTAACTATCATTCCTGGAAAAGAGAAAAAGGTCAGTTTTTGTCCCGTTTCACGTTGTCTTGCATGGCTTTGTTTACAATTTATTAGAACCAACTGATACTAAGATTTCTCTAAACTCATTCAAAAATAAATTCAAAATAAGTATAAAAAGCAGACCTAGAACATCTAAAACCTTTACTAACTATGAGTATATCAATTAAAATGATATGAACTTAAGTAAGTACCAAATCCCACCTATATTGAATTTCCTCCATTAGAGCACACCTAAGTACGGATCACCTTAGATTGAAGTAACAAAAGGGTTAAAGGTCCCCTCGTCTAATGCAGCTCTAAGCGCGTTAAATAACTTTTGAGTGCTGTAATAAACACGTTAGGGATCCTTCTAGCCTCTTGGCATTAATTAGACATTCTGACCTTGTGTGTTCCGTTACGTGAGTAAGCAAATGTTACTTTGGCTTACAAGAGGGGAAACTTTAGCTACTCGGAGTCAATATCAAAGCATTATTTGCATTCATGCAAGAGAGAGTTGCGGAATATATACTCGTAATGGTTAAATAATAAGTGCAAACTTCATGTTTGTTTATTCCAAACAAACTTTAATCGCCCATAGTATTTGCGTACTGGCAATATTTAAAAAAATATTTGGATCACTAATAAACGTAATATATTTAGTTCAAAAAATTTGAACAAAATTAATATGAATATAAAAATTATCTCACTAACTTCGGCGTAGCTTGGACAGTCAGAGCCTATAATTGGACTGTGGTATCAAGTGCTTTAACTGTGACTTAATTAATCAAACTAAGCGTATGCAACGAAGATGACAGCCCATCTGATAATTGTGATCAGTCGCTACTGCCGTTTATGTTAAACCAGAATTACGACAGTGGAATTACTGTAAGGTGCAAAATAGATACATGAAGATCTTAGATCTCGGATAGACTGTTTTAGTCAATTCTGCATATCTCATGTTGTACACAGTATCTTTAAATGAATAATAATATAATAATAAATGAGCCCTGCAACGTCTTCGCTGCTAAACGTTTAAAGCCGGATCTTACGGCACATACTGCAATAAAAAAGGGTGATGAGAGATACAATGGTATTAAAATCTTTCATCATCACATGGATAACGCTTAAGGTTTTAAAATTTATTTATGTCAAACAAATAAACTAACCAACATATTGTCATAATAGAAATGTAATGAATGAGCATAGTGTTCATTTTTTAGCGTTAAAAATACACAAAATATATTTGTATTTTTTAAAATAAAGAAAACAGTACCTACATTCAGCTATTGGCTCTGTGCGAAAACTTCCAGGACCCAGGCAGTCTTACTGAAACTACTGCGAAATTATTAGGTCACGTGCAGTCTTAACGTCCGAAGTTGCACGTAGTCTGTGAATTTTAAAATGGTTAAATGCAATTGAATGACCTGTTTCATGATCTGTTTTATCTGCTGAACAGGTATCACCTTTGTGTTTTGTCTTTTGTTTTCCATTGAATTGCGTAAATAACAATAATTTATTACTACAAGTATTATTATTAGAGCGTCGGTGGCTCAATGGTGTGACTGTCGCCTTCCTACCGGAGGGCTGAGGTTCAAATCCGACACGTACCAATGTGTTTTCGAATTTTCGAAAATATATGTACGTTATCTGACGCTCTTACGGTGAAGGAAAACATCGTGAGGAAACCTTCATGCACGCCTACGAAGAGGTTCATTTTCTTTGTGTTTTTCAAAGGTTGTGAGTGAAGTCGTCCAATCCGCACTGGGCCCGCGTGGACAACTAAGGCCTAATCAACCCTATACGGGTAGGCTCGTGCCCCTCAGTGGGGACGTTAAATGAGGATGATGAAGCATTATCATGAGCCATTCCTTTTAATTCCTTATTTTGACACTACACTTTAATTTTAATTGATATGATGCGAAGACCATTCATTTCAGTAATCTCAAGATATTTTAGGTATAATATGCCTTTATTTTATGCCCAAACATATGTTAGACTATCAATCTAAATGCATTATTCCTTTTTAAAATTTACGTCTGCGCTCAAATGAACAGTTCCATTCCTGTGTCAATGTTCCCAAACAGATCTCCCCTCTAACGATTCTGGGTTAACCCGTCGTTTCTGAAAGTATAATTGGAATCTCGGATTAAACTAAAGTTTTAATTAGTTGCAATAGTGAATTGGAAAAGTACGATGGAGGTTTTCGGAAAACTGTGGCCGCATTTGAATTTCAAATAGCCATTTTAATGCGTAATTAATCCTTATTATACTTAGGTTTTACTCACTGCAGTTTCTTTTCCTTTCAACGCTCAACTTCCTCTTTGAGAACTGGGAATTTAATAGCTTTTGTGGGAGGAAATATATGAATTTATTTTAAGAATGCAAGTGAAAATTTGATGTTAGACTAATAGATAGTGCTTTTTCCATGAAAGTTATTAAATCGCAGGGACTTATTATAAAGTTTTTTTTAATTTACTATATTATATATGAGTGTCAGATTTTTAAACTACTCTCAAAGATCAATCAATACATTAAAAAATATTACCCAAGCTACAAAAGGATGTTTAATTAACTCCGTTTTATGGTACATTATTTGAGTATTAGTAACTCGTGTGTATGTCATTATTTTCTAACCAGTGGATCAGTGAGGATGATGAGCTATCAAGATATTTGGATTGTGATGACCACCAGCTAGGCTGGAATAATCCAGAATGATGATAAGTTATCATCATTCTGGCTAACGACAACAATGAGAATTGACACAAAAATTATAAATCTACAAGTATATAATGAGCTTGTATCAAATCTATTTACCCGATAAGATAATTTTATTTTCAAAGAAGTTTAGATGAGTCACATTCCCACAAAAAGGAGCCCTCGCCCAAGTTTCTCAACAATAAATTTGAATGGGGATGTAACTTTTCTGGACTAAATTAAACGACTTCGATACAATTCGATTATTTTCATTTCAAGACATTTTTCTACAGATATTTTTTTACGCAGAATGGAATATTAAATAATTATAATCGCGAACGCAAAATATCTTTATCAAATAAATCCTTAACAGATACTTTGAATTGCTTATTGTTATTATTATATTTGATTCTACAACAATATTATATTATTTTTTTGATATATTGTGTCAAAGACTAACAATTATTTTTACTTCGAATTTTTGATTTGATGATTTGGATATATATTTTTTACATTTACAGCACAGTTTTAGTCAAAAGACATGTTTAATAACACAAATATAAATAAAGTGCTCGAGAAACGAACTAGAACTTTGTGTGTAGTTAATAATTTTGAACTGTTATTCATAAAATGACACATCAACCTACCGGGTAACAAAACGGTTATATGTTTTTTTTTAATATTACCTATATTCTGCTACTAAAAGAACTCTACGTAATATGAGCGTATATATGATACACAGTTATGTTTGAAAATGCACTGTCTAAACTGGCCAGTGAAATTCCATATTCGGAGGCAAATAAAGAAGCGAGATCGTGCCAACTGTTTGTTATTTTAAAATAGAATATTTGATTTGCAATTATACAAGTATTTTCTTAGCAACAATCTTCTTTTAGTATAACAGTGAGAAACAAAAAGTGTTGTAACAAAAATAACTCTTACGTATTATCTCACGAAATGGTTGATTGATACTCGTACGCTTCTGTTTGCTGGGTAAGGTTATCTATCATGTCTTCTACTTGGGATACAAATTTACCGCAGCCTCATAGTGCTTGATTGATTTAAAGGAAACTCAAATAATAATACTTATTATTATTTATGCATTTAGTCTTTGCTTATACATGTCCGGCAAATATCAAATATACATGTTAAGCTTGGGAATACTGTTAAAGATTATTATCTACATATATGATACAAACCTGGGCATTCGATGTTTATGGGCTACGTAAATTTGATCACGTGTCAGAATATCGCAGATCTTTGGGATGGCTTCCTTAAAGGCAACGGCGTCATTATAGGATTCTTGTCCTGGTTTTCAATATTTAAAAAAACCCTGTGTATCCGCATAACTTCGGAGCGTTCACATTCTTTCGTCGTTGTCGTAACCATCGCTCCTCTTATAATTTAAGCCTCAAAATACCAAGTAGTTCCTCTAATATGTACGGACACTCCTTTACCGTTCATGGCAGCGAGCTTTGGAACAGGCTTCCGTCGAGGTTGCGCGAGTGTTCCACGGTAGCGACCTTTAAAAAGCATTTAAAATATTTCCTTTTGAATTGAAACTGGTAGTTAAATTTTTGGCAGTTCTTACATAAACTTAAAAAACTTGGTTTCAATATAGATATATATAATATATTATATTATATATATATTATATATTTATTTTTCTTCACTTTTTCCTTTTTAAATTAAGAATGATTTCATTTATTTAAATTGAGTCCATATATTTAATTCAAGATTATATATAGGTATGTATGTGTGTGATGTTATGTGTATATATATATATGTTTGTATGTGTATGTGCATAGACATATTATTTGTGGTTCTTTATACTCATAATATTAGATTGTGTATTTTATATGTACCTATTTAATTTATTGGTCATTATTTTAGTTTATTTTTTATGTAGTTTTATATTAAGTGCATGGTTGCTTGCGTCTACCGCTCTTATCATTTCTATTGTTTGTCTGGTTCACAATGGCCTGCTGGAAGAAATGTTAATAGAGATAAGCTAGCCTGTACTTTATTGTTTCTTATGTATACTGTAATTGTCACGCTATGTACGAATAAATAATAATAAAATATGACTACAAAGACATGTTAACTTAAAATTGACTTGACAATTTACTCATCTAACTTACAATATTAAAGTACAATCATAACAAATCAATGAAAATATTAAAATAGTTCATCATAATTTTAAGTATAAAAGATGACTAAGCACGATGTACACATAAATAGATTTATAAGAACTTTAGAGTTACTGTGTTTCAAACATATAAGGAAACATAGTGAGGAAACCTGCGCACGCTAGTAAAGATTCAAGGCTTGTGTGTGAATTCGGTCAACCCGCACTGGGTACACGTAAATGACTAAGGTCCAATAACCTGCACGGGAAGCTCGTGCCCCTCGGTGAGGACATTATGAGCTGATGATGGTGATGAAATTATTATTTTAATTAATTAAAAAGATATATAATGAAGTGTATAATCATACAAATCCTTTTTTATATAAGTTGATTGATAAGTATAAGCATTTATTTGTAATAATTACGTCCAATACTTGGCAATCTTGGAATGAATTCAATATTTCATTAATAAGCAGCTATTTAAATATTTTGTTACCGAATTGGAAATTCATAGGAATAAGACAAAATATTTTGTATAAAACGTGAAATATTTAATATAAAAGCAAAGGCCGTGATGAAATACAAAGTACGTTGTTGGCCAGATTAAAAATAAAACTACTTTCATTCAGGCTCTCATCTCATAATTTAGCATGTTATTGTTTAAATGTTGGTATTTTATTACAAATGGCGAACCGAACGATAAGGTACGAGTGTGCTATATAAAACGAATGAGGCTATTAAACAATTTAATTTACATACGAATGGAAAAACATAAAACGTGTGTATTTTTACCGTGATTGCTTCATTCTATTTTCACTGAGTCTAAATTTTTCGTTTATTATATTTCGTTTGTTTAATAAAGCGATGGTACAATTTGTGAATATCCTTTTCTTTGTGGTATATTCCTAATTTAAAAATCCGTTTGATTTATATGTCTAACAATTCATCGTTAATTGTTATTTCATCATCAGTTCATTGTAATGTCCTCTCCGAAGGTCACGAGCCTACACGTTAAAGAGTGATTAGGCCATAGTGGTCCACGCGGGCCCAACGCAGATGACGAGTGGGCCACTTCACGCACAACCTTTGAATCTTTCGCAGGCGTGCGCAGGTTACCTCACGATGTTTTCCTTCACCGTAACAGTGTAGGATTAACGAATATATTGAAGAAAAGATGCTGGTACGTGGCGGGATTTGAACCTGCACCCTCAGGGCGGAAAGTAACAGCCTACACCAATGAGCCACTGACTCTCATTGTAATATAATTGGTATATACAATAATCTAATAATATTAAGATCACATTGTTTAAAGCTTATTGTCACTCGCTTTACACGTGCAGCCTATGGATAAATTACACCCAAGGAGCATATAAGGCCCTGCGCATCAATATAATAATGCGTTCAGGTGTCTGATGGGGTGGCCGCGACACTGCAGTGCGTCAGGGATGCTAGCAAATGCGGAGGTCGATAGTTTTTCAACCATAATTAGAAAGCGCATTGCATCCCTGATCCATCGTGTACGCGGCAGCACCAACAGCCTTCTACAGACGGTCGCGGCGAGATGGACGTGGACAGTTGTCATTATGCAACATTGGACCCGCGTTCATATGCCAAAAGACTCTAAATTCAAATCAAGAAATATTGTTCTAACATAGTTGTTTAAGTCTCATTGTTACTAACACTATGGAACTCACGTTTTCGAAATAAATGATTTTTATTTATTTATTCATTTAATAATACCCGGATACTTTCAATATCTAAACAATATTTAACCACAGATCACGTTGATATGCGATTTTATTAAACAAAATTGATTGGCGAAGCGTCCTTAAACGGTATCTACAATAAGAGCAAGTCGGGAACAGCGCAGCGCCACTGCGTCTCTGACTGACAGTAATTGCTGCTGCAGCGTCGTTTCGACAGATTTTTAATGGCGCACCAAGCCAGGAAGATTTACGAGTTTTTAGTGAAGGCTACCGACTCCACTCACCCCGGAAAAAGTTTAAGTATGCAATAGTTTTTTTTTTCTATTTAATACAGCAATTACGTATCCAGCCGGTTGCAATTTGGCTCGCGTGTGAATAAAATAATAGGACCCGATTGTCAAATATGATTTCTTGAAAAGTAATTGTTGGATTTGGCGGTAAATCACGCATTTATCAACAAGGAAAAATTCAAAGACAGCCTTATTTTGTTAAGTAAGAAATATTTTAGTTTGCTATTTATTATAAAAACATGTCCCGGAAACTAACTCTTTTATCGTAAATATTTTTTCAAAGTCAAAGTCAAAAACATTTATTTCAAATTAGGCTTACAAAAAGCACTTATGAACGTCAAAAAATATACAAAATCTAGTATGCCACTGATCAATTCACCTCAGTGATATAAGTGACAGAAAACGCACAGCATCTCCTATTAAATTTGGTTAAAGTAATGTTGTTACTTCTGTGTCCGAAATAAAATTATTAAGGAAAGATATTGGCTTTGACAATTTTTACGAGTATGATACGTGTACCAAGGGCACGAGCCTACCCGTATAGGGTGATTAGGCCTAAGTCGTCCACGCGGGCCCAGTGCGGATTGGACGACTTCACGCACAATTTTTGAATCATGAGTTATATATTTATATTAAATTATAAAATACCCAATAAACAGTCTTTTTCATACAGCTTTCAAAAATAAAATAGATTACGAACACAGAAAAAATTATCAAAAATATGTAGTCTATATATTTTTTTTTCGCAGAAAGATTGATCTCATGAAAATCATTATGAAGTTTTAAGTGAATAATTTTGCTATAATGCCTAGTAGATACGTTGAACATAGTTTAACCCTTTGACCGCCAGAGACATTAAAACGCCACAGACAATAGATTTTCCATTGTGTCTGGATTCCTGAAATATTTAGAAGTTGTTCTGTAAAGTATGTAACTATGTTTCATATTTTCAGCAATATTATAATGTTTTCTACATGCTAAAGAACATACTGGCCGACACTTGTAACTGTTTCAAATATAAACTAAAGCAAAATTAATAATATATTTCTACTCCCAAACTACGGCAGAAACCGAGATGCTATCAAATTCGTATAAATGGATGTTACCATATATGGCTGGCAACTTTGAAATAATATGTGAGAGCAGTTTATAGAAATAGTATAGATATTCCAACCACAACTTTCATATTGAAATCTATGGAAATGTATACTTTATGTATAAGCCAGTCGTACATATCTTGTTGACAATTTAGGGACATGATCACATAAAAAAGACCTTACACTATACTACTACTTACTGCCTGATAAAGTTGAAAAGGAGCATAAGAAATACTAGCTCTTAAGTTAGTAATTCTTCTTTGAACTATGATGGTAGCAAATACCAGTATGAAATAAAGCGGAAGTCGATATTGTTCTATTCCTTTATTATACTTTTACTTAAAAAGTTTACTTAGCAATGTTCGTCTTTCAGAACTCGTCTCAATAATTTTCCAGAGGGATTTTTCGGTAAGCTATCTAATATAGTTACATCTTTTAATCTTTTGTATTCTGCAACTCTCTCCGCTACAAACTTTAATATTTCATCAGGATCAGTTTTGCAACCATTTTTTAGAACAACGAAAGCCTTCGGCCGCTCTCCAGTCTTGTGGTCAGGTACACCTATAACACCTACATCTAATACATCAGGATGCTCTTTGATCACGTTCTCTAACTCTGCAGGAGGAACTTGAAACCCTTTGACCTGTAAATAAAGAAGATTCTTAAATCTGCTGTTATTGAGCCCACATATATTTTCAATTCGGTCATCATAACTGATATATTTTCAAGCGTTGTCTCGCCTAAAAATTGTCCTACTTAATTTAGATTTAATCTATTGGGATGTAATTATTTAAGATTCGTGTTTAATTTAAGGTTGAAATTACAATAGTCATTATCAAGTGTGAAGGTTTCTAAATGATCAATAATCCAATGATAGTTGACCTATTTGTTATATTGGAAAAAAACATGACTTGGCCTCTTAGTTTATGTGGGGCCACAAATATTCTCAGTAAGATGTTTCAGGGCTACACTTAATAAATACCTTTATGAGTTCTTTGAGTCTGTCAGCAATAACAATAGTTCCATCTTCACTGATTGATGCTAGATCACCAGATTTGAACCAACCATCGTCTGTTATGCAATTTTTTGTAGCGTCAATATTGTTCCTATAACCTTTCATTATTTGAGGACCTCGTATTAATAACTCTCCAACCTGTTAAAATACAATTTATTAATCTAAATTATTTTTATTTCTTTTTGCTAAAATGGACCTATATCGGAAAAAACATAAGACAATCTAAAGGTATTGAAAATTCGATACTGTACTCTCATTTTGTACCTAAGTTTATTTTTATTCACAAAAGTCCATATAGAGTGGGGTCGCACCTATCATCGCTTCGTCGGTCAGTGCGTTATATAGTTACCACTGTCTCATAAAACGGCGTAGAACAACGCATAATGATGCTTCGCCAAAATAATTATGATAACCACAGGCTAAAAACCTCCTTCGTCTCCTTATTTTTCCTTATTAACCTATTGAACGCCGGTAAACCGGACACAATAGAAAATCTATTGTACCTTACGCTTAAAGGCATCTTAATGAATTAATTACAGTTTAAGTCTTAATTTTGATACATAAACGTATTCACGGGATACTTGTAATTTTATAATAATGTATGTATCACGAATTTTAATCCATCAAAATTTATTGCTTTGAAAAAATAAAATTACATTTTTTTTAACCTTTAAGCGATACCAATACCGATATAATAATTAAGTTTGAGAATATAATAAGTGAACTGATATTTTATAACAAGAAAAAAGAATACACGAATGAAAATAATAAAAAAAAATTTTTTTTTGCCTCCGGCCACTAGTTGTTGTTTAGTAATAAGCGTACCTGATTCGGACCCAAATTTTCTTGTTTGGAATCTACAATCCTCAGTTCTGTATTTGATAATCCGTACCCAACGGAACTATAGTTCTTCGAGCCCGGAGTTAAAGTAGACACTAACGGAGATGTTTCTGTTAGTCCATATACTTGTGTAAAATGCACATTTTGCTGAAAACAATAAAACACTTTTGAGTACCACTTGCCTCCATGACCTAGTGCGTAGAGACGCTGGGTCACGGGGTTCAAATCTAGTGGGAAGACCACATAGTGAAAATCACTTTGTGCAATTTTTCATTTCGTTAGGATATTGCAGGCTGAATTACATGATGTTTGAAAATAAAGATGATTTCGTGCTTCGGGGGGCATATTAAGCAGTAAGACTCGGCTACTACCTGAGGAGGGTAGTCGTTAACACTCGTAAAAGTCAATGGGCCCGCGTGGGTTACGGCCTAAACTCCCCATACCTAAACTATGTGCCTGCAGAGGATCGTTATAGCTGATGATGAAAACCATTTCATATGCACTCGCACTAAATAAAATAACCATCTACCACCATCTACTTAACAACGGATATACATACTAAAATATATACTTTGCTTTGTATATGAATAATTGTATTATAATTCATTACAACACCCAGTCTTACAGACATGATTATCCAAACAATTTCTATGTTTATATTAAATAAACATTTCCTTCCTGGAAAGTTTTATGGATTCAATTGTCTTCTACCCTGAAAAGTTACCTATAAGCCATGTGTTTTTACCTTGACTTTTTCTAAGACTTTGTCTATGTCGGCTTTGGGGAGTGGAGCAGCTCCGCATGTTATTCTCGTGATTGATTCGAGTTGTCGATAAGTAACATCTGGATGTGATGCAAGAAATAATACTGAAAAAATATTAAAAACTAACTTAATCTCTCGGTCACTCCAAAGATGAATATGATTGTAGGTGTCACTGGCATTGACAGGTCAATGATAGTGGTCTGTTATCGCTTAGATAGGAAATTGTGTTGTCGTACCTATTAAAATACTACAACCGGAAACAACTTATTAAAAAGACCCACGCATTTTAGCTAGTTAATATTACCGTAACGTCCTCCGAGTAGTATTTAAGAAAAAACAATTTGTTAGAATACGTAAGAGGACTAAATGTAATGAAGATTCTGACCACACAAAACGGCTGCTGTCATGGTCAGACGTATCATTCACCACCAGGTGAGCGCACTGACCGTCCCGTTTAACAGTTCAAATATGGTTACATATTTTTTTTTATAACTTACCTAGAGGTGGAGCAGCACAAAGTAAACTAATTTTATCTTCTTCTAAAACCTTTAGAAAGGACTTTGGCTCAAATTTCGGCACAGTTACAATCTTTGCACCTACTGATAATTTGTGGAGCATTACTATTGATAACCCATAGATGTGGTAAAACGGTAATACTGCTAAAACTGCTTCTTGATGTGAACCTAAAAACAACATCAATTGCTGATTATAGTGGTTTTATGCAATTAAACCACTACTCGGCAAGAGCACGATTTAAGAACATTGGGTTTACAACAAATACTAATGATGCTAGTTACTGGATAACATCAGGTAGCCGATCAGTTAAATTGTTTACTTGTAACAAAAGTACCTATACTTACTTGTGGTGTCATCATAATGCCTATATTCCTTAACATCTTGCTGCACACAATTTGCAACTATATTTTTATTCGTCAGTTCTACACCTTTCGGTAGACCTGTTGTACCACTTGAATAAGGTAAAAGTATAACATCTTCAAAGTCTGTTCTAACTTCTTTCAGAACATTTTGATCAACATTATTATCATCAATGAGTTCTTGAAAAGATACGGTTTCCAATAGTCTATCTTGTTTAGGATTACAAGTTATGATGGGGAGTACTCTTTTTGCAAGTTTCATGGCTTCTTTAAGAACTGGGATTGTATCTGGTGCACCAATTAATACTTTGGGATTGGCCAGCTCTAACTGTCGTTTGACTTCATCTGTAAATAAATTTATCATAAAATTAAAGTTTATATCTGGCGCAAAATCTGAGAGACCCATGTCCAGCAGTGGACTGCGATAGGTTGAATAGGGGAAAGTTAAGAGGGCTTCAGAATACTGATAAATCAGAATTTAAAAATTGCACATAAAATTATACTACTATATATAAAAGATTAATATTTTATTATTGCTTAATTGAAGCCAGCTATTTATATTAATTCATTTTTATTCAATATGAACTATTAAAATGCCTTTCAAGTGACATAATGTTGGTACTTAAATAAGTGAATACCAAAATTGAAGTGAAATATTGTTATACCATTTTCAACAAACTGACTATATATAAAAATTACTATAGCATCACAATACATTTATGAAAATTTAATTTACGTCCGTAAATACTATCATACCTTTAAAAAAAATTGTGACTCACACAATTTTAATACTAGGAATAGAAACAAACTTGCTGTTCCAGACTTGAGACAACATAAAGTAGGTAAATCTTTTATAGGAAGATGTATAAAGTTTTTCAATAAGGTACCGCATAATATTGTCGAGTTACCTTTACACATGTTTAAAGCTACAATAAAAAACCACCTTTCTAAAAAAGGGTACTACACTATTGACGAATATTTATGTGATAAAAATCCGTGGTCTTAAACTGCTCAGCTATTTCAGTGTTTATGATATATTGTTACATTAAGTAATGTTTTTTAAAAAAGGCTACACTGTTGAGTTTTCTTGGGTGCTTCTTTCTCAACAGGCCAAACCACTGAAGCGCTTTTTTTCAAAGCATCAAAATTCATATTTTGAGTTTAGTATTTTTGTATATTTTTTGACGTTCATAAGTGCTTTTTGTAAGCCTAATTTGAATAAAGAATTTTGAATTTTTGAAACATAAACCATTGAAGCTGTAGAACATGATTACAATTGAATACAAATTAAACAAAAATAGTAAGATTCGTTAACACTTGAATTACTTACAAGCAGTATACATTGGATTGACGGTTGTGACTGCGGCCCCAGCTTCTATTGCACCAAGAATAGCTGGTGCATATTCCGGTACATTAACCATCATAATGCATACAACGTCTCCATCAACGATGTTGAATTTTGAACGTAGTTGGATGGCAAATTTTCTAGCATACTTGTATAATTGGTGGTATGTTATTGATCGATTTGTGACACCACATTTCTACAAAAATATAAATTTGTATTTAAAGCGTAGAAAAAATGTCTTTAACTTTTTGTGAACTCTCCTGTCGCAGTTCTCTGCTGGATATAGGCTTCCCCCAGTATGCACCAGATATCCCTACACTTTTCTCATCCAGCTTCTACCAGCGATCTCTCGCAAGACGTCGCTCGATTCCAACATACGTTGTTGAATTTAAAAGTTAATCGTATAACATATAAATTTTATAAGCAATAATCACATACCTAAAACCCAAAACTTCACAATTATGACATTCACTCACTCACTTATGATCATCAAAATGAAACTAGTACTACTCATTAACTAAGAGAGCTGAAATTTGGTACAGAGTAAGGGAATAATGACCACATAAAGGGAAAACTAAGTAGGATAATCGAAGATCTGGAGTAGGTATTTGGTGACACTGATTAAATAACACAAGGTAATGGCTTTTTATCAAGGCTACAATTGACTTGTTATTGAATCAACGTTTTCCAAGTGGCAATTTTAATTATGTTGACAATAAATCTTATATACTTGAAGTTATTTGCCGCCATGGCATACGAGGCCTTTTACCTATGTCGTGTCGTTTGCCAATCTACCGGGACTATTAACAAAAATATATGTCATTAGCATCTTTTCAAATTTAGAATTCGAAAACAAATTTTGTTACGTTCTACGGTAAACTAAACAGTATTTACCAACGCAATCTTGTCCGGCCATCTTTCTAAATTTTCCCATATATGGTCCGCCAATTTTCTTCTCGGTATAGTCACATCCGCGAATGGTGATTTGACAATTTTATCATGTGTCCAGATTCCATGGTTCATAGAACAATTCGTTGCATAACTCTTACATGCTAGTAGTCTTTTGACATACCTACTTATTACTTTGTTCGTCGCCATTTTGTAACTGAAAATGAAAATTTTTATATGAAAATATTGTGTTACGGCGAACTTTATTTCTAACTTAGAACGTTCTTGATGCGGTTTTCAAAGGTATGATTTCTATGTATGATTTCTTTTAAGGAAAATCTAAATGCAATTTAAACTGAGTTTTAAATTTTTTCCGAATGGATATCTAAAAAATATGAATTTATTAGTTTTATACTTATATTTAAAAAAGATATCTTTAATATTTTCTTTTACTCTTTATTCGAACACTGCACTAGGTGTTTGCAGCCACTGGGAGAAGAAGTCAGTAATTTAACGTTTTTTAAAATAATTAAGAAAAAATCTTAGTCTTATAATAATGGTACAATTATACCTACAATGGTTACTCGTATCTATCACTTTTATATGACTCTTTAAGGAATGGTTTCACTCATAAATTTCAGCACCAATTCACCCCTTTTAGCGTTTAAATTTCACAAATCCGTTTTTATTGAGTATTCTCGTCGTAAAAGGAATCTACTGACCCAATTTTGGGTTATGGAAAATTTAAGCCTGGCAAATTATAATTTGATGCTCCGTTTTGTCGCGACAGCAATGTTTTGTTAACTAATTGTGCATACTTGGATTCAAATACTTATTTTTAAAACCATAAACAATTCTACTTATTTAATCAATAAACAATATAATAGATAAGATATTAGAACGTCAGTGGTATTGATTGGCATTGTTTGGTGTGGACTGTTGCTTTCCGACATGGAGGTTGCATGTTAAAAAACTCGTACCAATGTATTTTTGAAATTAAATGTACGTTATCCGAGGCTCTTATGGTATAGGAAAAATCGTGGGGAAACTGCCGCACGCGCACTTTTTTACAAGACACGCAGTCATGTTAGAATGATGATACTCGTAAAGATTAACAAAAATACTTTTAAAATAATGTAGCACATTTTACAGCGATAAGTCGACAAACATTCTGTTGATAAAATGTAACAACAAATACATAATATTTACGACCAAAGAAAGAAGAAATCATAAAGTTAATATTTTTTGCGAAGGATTTAAGAACTCCAGTATATTGTTAACCATCAGGTTACGGTCTTATTATTTATTTTAGTTTTGAATTGAGCATCAGATAAAACAGTATACGTGTACTCAATTACTTATGTCACACCAATAATTACAATAAACAAAGTTATATTCAAATAATCATGCACACACAATCATGGATTAACAGACCATTGTTATAATTCGGGTTCGAAAAACCCACGTGTTGAATTAGATTTATTTTAAATATATTAAACTGAACATTTGCAATGTTGCAAATAACATTTTTTTTGTTTTTAACTTGTTATTTATTATTAAAGAATCATATGACGAAACTTGTTTCATGTAAATGAAGCATGTATTCTAAATAGTTTTTAAAGAATCATTATTCAAATTCAAATTTGTATTCTAAGTACTAGATAAGGTATTTAGCTTACCATGAACATGCACTTCAAGTGGTAATAAATCACTTTAACGTAGTTTTCAACATTAAAATAACCAACTAAAAGTGTAGAGTCAACGGTTACCCAAGCTGTACTGACAGGCTCTTATAATAACAACTAGTTTGCACGAGGTATTTATCTCTGAACCGATCGACTATAGAATTCAACCAAACATTTTTTGTACTCATTCTTCTTCTTTGGGTTTCATAGCCCAGCTTTGGCATACCTGTACGCAGAGGACATTTTAAAGTGACAAAATAAAATTATAAATTGATATAAATGAATTATCAAAAAGGTTTTTTAAGTAAAACATTGTTTTCGGTATAAACTATATGGTATACGATTTTTATTGGTAACACCAAGGCGGCACCAATAGCGGGCTGTGCGGATGTGTGGAAGTAAGGAAGTTGCTTAATAATGTCGCAAAGATTTTTCTTTCCACTATTTACGATAGCGTGTAATAATAAATGAAATAAAACTACAAATAAAATGTATCTGCTAAAGTAAATCATATACGGCCATTAAAGATATCTAGAGATAACTTTTTTATAAATAAGATACTTACGATCAAGGTTTAATAGATATAATTTATTTTTCATCATTATCGTATCATTCATGTGGAAGTAGTCTTGATAAGATTTAAATATACAAGATATAACGTTTATTTACAAACCTTCGTTTGGTCTTGAGTTACTAGTGAATAATTCAATAACTTTTTATTTATAAATACAATCGCTAAAAAAAATTGTACTTTGTAGTTTTTTTTTATAGGATAAGGGGCAAACGAGCAGACAGATCACCTGATAGAAAGTGAATACTGCCGCCCATGGACATTTGCAACAACAAAGGAGCTACAAAATGAGTTCTTTTCTTGAAGATCTGCAGGTCTTATCTGTCCGGAAATACCGTGGTTATAAAAAGTGAACGAGGCCTTCAACAAGACGCTGTTTACATTTTTAAATTAAATTATCTTCATATAATGGGCAAGGGAATATTTGTCACAATTGATCTAATGTGTCTCTGTGCAGAGACAATTAGGATCATATTAAATGTTTCAATAAAATGTTGATCGTCTGCATTGGTTTCTCAACCTCACCTTATTCCGACGTTATGACAGCTATTTGTTTCTGGTATTTGGTTCTTCTTCTTATTTTCTGATGTTTCTGGTAGATGTACTTGGCTGATAGTATAATTTCTTGATTCCTTCTGTAATGTGTAACATCCTATGGTAACGAGTACATAACTACACTGTCATTTTTTTTTTTCGGAATGACTTATTGCTTTTGGCCGCAGGTGGCCTTCACAGCTTCACCGGACAATTGGCGAGCGCAGATGGCTCTCAGCCCAAAAATTTATGCAACGGGCCTAAGGGTGTCCCAGAGTGGGACGCGAACCTCGGCTTAGGGCGTTGCTGGGGGGAGGGCTAGGTAACCTAGTATACGTTTGGGAGAAAAACGACCGGGCACGTGCCGGTATCGTGAATAGGGACTGGTCGAACCTACAGGGATTCGCGGCGAAGGCCCCCGCCGGCGGGGACGGAATCTCGGTCTTGATGTGTTTCGTGTGTTCGCAATGGCAACAGTGATCGGATCATACTGTCACTTTACTTTTCCATAATAGTGTACGAACAGGCGTCAGTTGCCATTTCCTTAATTACTAACTTACGTATGACAAAAATCAAAGCTGGGTTAGTCAATCAATAGTAAAGGCTGCTGTCAAACGTATTTGTTACGATAAAATGAACACCATACTCGTTTCTCTTAATGCGAACTTCGAGTGATTCACAAATAAATTACTTAATGGTTGTTCAATTTACTGGTTGACATTGAAAAGTGATTCGATGATACGAGTTTATAAAGACATAAGTGTATAACGACCACTTTGAATGTAATTTTGTGTGTATTATGGCTATAATTGGGGATGATACAGGCGCAATGATATGGGATTTAGAAAACTAACAAATTCGATTTATCAAAACTCTGTCAAAACTGGCAGCTAATTTGTTTTGCGGGTCATTGTCATTGTTCATAACTACCGTATAATTGTTGTAGCGGGAAGTTCAATTTGGCTTAATTCCGACTTTCCGACCTAGAAATAAAATTGATAATATTAGAAGGAACTTACCTTCCTTTCCCTTCCTAGCGAACTCCTCAGCGTTAATCCAACAAAAAAATTATATATAAATGTACTTCTAACTATTTATTACTTACCATCGAAGTCACCAGATACCAGATCGGTAAAGAGACGTTAGGCAGGATGTGAACCCACTGACAAACGAGCAGTATTACGCAACTAGTCACAGCGGGGAAATCAGACTCAACACGGACAGTTACAATCAAATTCATTGTTAAAAGTGTGTTACCTATACTAATATTATAAAGCTGAAGAGTTTGTTTGTTTGAACGCGCTAATCTCAGGAACTACTGGTCCGATTTGAAAAATTCTTTCGTTTAGCTCATTATCGAGGAAGGCTATATGCATATATCATCACGCTACAAGTAATAGAAGCGGAGCAGTAATGAAAAATGTTTCAAAATCCAGGGGGAAATTTTCTTACTTGGAGATTCCGCTGCGTACGCTGCGTAAACGGTTAAAGTTTCGCAAAAGTTATGTATGAGAGTATTGTTACCCTTTTAAAGGTCTACAAAAAGTCCGCGACAGCATATGTCTATCTTTTAAGGTTAGCACCCTATAACATATTTTTTGCAAAAAAAAAAATCTAAAATAATGCATCATTTTGTGAAGCTATTTTCATAAATATGATATCAATCCTTATCCAAATAAATACTTTATTTATCACAAGTATTTCATTTTAAACAAAATTGCATCATTCAATTTAAATAAATATCTTATGAGATATCGCAGTTTTAACTCACCTATATAAACGAAGTAGCGGGTGAAAGAGAGCATTAGGCCAAAGTAACTATTCCACGCGGACGAAGTCGCACGCAAAAGCTAGTATATAAATATTTGCCATACACACATATCAATGTATATCGTAGTATGCCGACTGTGTAAAAACGCTGCACTCTGCGAGCTTATCAGCGACGTCATTTATGT